>BQNB010001603.1:6523-61101 GCA_026074375.1 Tanacetum coccineum | reverse complement strand
TGCCATGTGTGATGAGTTTGTTAATCAGATGACCAATAAGTTCAAGATGTCGATGATGGGGCAAATGTCATTCTTTTTAGGATTACAAATATCTCAAAGTCCCACAGGCATCTTCATAAACCAATCTAAATATGCTTCTGAAATTGTTAAAAAATATGGTTTGCATACTACTAATTCTGTCGACACACCCATGATTGAAAAAAAAAACTGGATGAAGATCTACTGGGGAAACCAGTTGATGCTACACTTTACCGTGGCATGATTGGATCCTTAATATATCTTACATCCAGTTTACCTGACCTTAACTATGATGTCTGCTTATGTGCCCGGTATTAGGCTAAGCCTACCGAAAAGCACTTACAAGCGGTGAAACGAATCTTTCGATACCTTAACGGAACCATTAACATGGGACTATGGTACTCGAAGGATACCGATATGTCACTCACAACTTATGCAGATGCCGATCACGCGGGGTGTCAGGACACTAGACGTAGTATATCGGGAAGCGCTCAGTTCTTAGATGATAGACTTGTTAGCTGATCGTCAAAGAAATAAAAGAGCACTGCTATCTTGAGTACATAGGCTGAATATATTGTCTTGTCTGGATGTTGTTCACAAGGGTGCGATTGCTTTATGCTGTAACAATGTTCAACATTCAAGAGCTAAGCACATCGATATTCGTTACCATTTCATAAAGCAGCAAGTGGAGAATGGAATCGTGGAGCTATACTTTGTCCGGACTGAACACCAACTAGCTGGCATCTTTACTAAACTGTTGCCTCGAGAGAGATTTAACTTCTTGATCGATAAGCTTGGTATGAAAAGCATGTCTCCAGAAAGGTTGAAACGTCTGGCAGAGGAAACGGACGAGTGATGGTGGTAACTCATATCCTGTATATATGTACATATGAAAACATAAAAAATCCAAAAAGATTTTCCTTTTATAAAATTTTACAAAAACAAAAGAAAAAAAATTAAAAAATCAAAAAAATATAAAAATATGTATCTCTGGCATGTCTTCTGAAAATCGATAACATTTACGGCCTTAGAAATGTCATTTAATAATGATACGAGGCTGTAAATGAAGTTCGAGCAGAAGTTTTAAAAAGCTTTCAAAACATGCCAAAATGGCTTGCTATTATTTCCGATAGTAACCCGGTCATCATCTTCAAGGCAAGTATGTCGTCAAAAAGACAACTTGACCTCACAACGGGAAATTTATTTTTCTCAGGAATGAATTACTTTATATTCATTCAAAGGCTTGTGATTACTTTGCATCACAACCCATGCTTCTTATATTCTGTAAGTGTACATGTCAGTGCGCTTATGTGTCAAAATAAGAGAAATCTTATTTCCTTGGGTGTTGATTTTCAAAATATATAATAATCATCTTTCAGATTTAACAGATCATCATTTTTCTAAGACAATTTTGAACCATCAAATAACGACTACAACTCTTTAACTAGAAAACGGGTCATTATTTGAGGGGGAGAAACTATCAAAATTATCTTCTTCATAATTAATAAGGTGTTAATTAGAAAAGGTTTTTAATGGTGTCGGGTGAATAATTAAAGGGGAGTTGATTAATTTCAACTCAACCGAGCTTTATTTCCTATATGTTTAATCTTTTGGGGTATTAATGCAAAATGTGAGACTTTGTCTTGATTCTAAACCTTAGGGACTAGTTTTGCCACTTAGGAAACTTTAGTATGCCTTAGGAATAGTTTTATAAAAAAGTTATAACATTATTAAACCTCAGGGGGCATTTATGCCAAATCTCAAAAGATTCAAACATAAGCACCCCTTGCCCCGTCCTTGTTAAAACACACGAACACAAACACTTCACAAACCTTAAACCTCCATTGATAACCTTCAAGACCCTCAAGAACTTGCTCAATCTTTGTTTTAAGCTTAAGGTACACGAATGTCATCATTAAAACTTCATTATATATGACTGAATCATGGAATTACACTCGAAAACCCTAAAATTCGATTTAATTTTCTTCACCCTAAAAAGTGTTTGAAAAGTGAAATTGATTGAGGGGTTTTGGTTTATTAGGGGTCTAGATTGTGTGCCTTTAACAGTTTTTAATAAGGATAACTTCTTCATGCGTTTTGATTGATTCTTGAATTCGAAAAGTTTGAAAATGGGTTAAAACTTGAAAAAGTTTGTGGGTTTGGGATTAGAACTGCTTATACGATTGATTGTGAGTGTTGGAGTGTTCTTAACCATACAAATATGTGGAAATTTTGATTATGTGGGGTGTTCGTGTTCTTATGGCTCGAACATGACTTAAATCAAGAATTTTGTGGTTAATTCATGCGTTAAAAGTGTTAAAATGACTCATAGAGGCTATATGATCATGATTAAGTGAACTTAGATGCTTAGAAAGGTGTAAAATGTTTATGTAAAAATTGCATAGGCGATCTATACAATAGACGTTTTCACAGGCGATCAATACATAGACATATACACAGGCGATCAATACATAGATATTACATAGGCGATCTATACGTGCATGTGATACACAGGCGATCTATACATACTTAAGTATAACAGGCGATCAATACATAAATACATAGGCGATCTATACATACTTAAGTTAAACAGGCGATCTATACATGCATCTTTAACACAGGCGATCTATACACGCATCCTTAACACAGGCGATTTATACTTAGGTGGCTTTTCACAGGCGATCTATACACTATCTTTAGGCATACTATACTTGATTTTTTTCTAATTGAATTAATCTAGTAATCTTGGTAATTCAACCTCATGACCTAATCTAAGTGTAATTTAACCCTATCTTGTCATATAGTGATTAAGTTAGGTATAATTTTCCTTAGAAATCTTAAGTGTTTGCCTTGATTTCATTAGTTTGCCTATGGTCTATGTGTTATATGTTTGTGTGTGTATCCTAGTTACATGTGTATCAAATGAGTTATTATTTATGTTTATGATTTTATGCACTTATTCTTATGTCATATGGTCCTATATATCATGGAAAAGTAAACATAAAAGTATGTTAACCTATTGATTAAGTATAAACATGTTTAGGTTAAATTAGGTTTTTTATCAGTTTCATAATCTTCACTATGAAAAAATATGGAAAGAAATGTTAAAAAACTTGATTACAATGATATTATAAGGACCTAGGATGAATTGGACTTTATTATAAGTACCACAAGTGTCAAATGGGTTTTTAAGAGTTTTTATAGTAAACTACTAACTTAATTAATACATAAAACAAGTTTTTATAAAGTTATACACTTAAATACATATGGGCTGTTAAAATTCGAACTATTAGACAGTAGGTAATGATATTTTATAAAAATAATATGCCTCATGACGATTCCATAATGATAAGAAACTCGAAAAACCGATCTATAACGAAAAAGATACGTTAAAAACAAGTTTACGACTATAAATACTTTTATAAAACTATTTTTATAAAAGTTACTATTCATTGCAGCAACTTTTATTTTTAAAACATCTAAAATATGATATAACTTTTAATTACGAGATCGTACACGCAAGAATCGTTAAGAACGGAACTATAACGAATAAACTACGACATTTTCGATAATTAAAGTTTATAAAAGAAATTTATAAAACTATGAACATAAAAATCAACTATTCATTTAGTGGACAACTTGTAAAATAATAAAAATCTTTAATAACGAGAACGTACTCGAAGGAATCACTAAAATCGGAGTTAAAACGAATAAGTTATCGCGATTACGAGTTTACGCTAATTAAGACGTAAAAACGGGTATATAGCTGTCATGAACAGTAATTTTACTATTCATCGCAGAATCTTAAAAACTTGAAAATGTAATATTTTGATCACTCGTCTTACTACGAAGACGTGGACGTAAGAAACGCGAGCAACGGGCTTAAAACGACCAAATTAGGTCATTTTTACGAAAAGTATATTTATAAACGTTTTCACTTTATAAATATTATTTTACTAAAACGATTAGTCAGTGATTATGCTATATAGAATATTGAGTGGTTATCAAAGTGCTATAATACTAGGGAGTTTCATAATGAGGCCTCTTCGGATGGCGTATCGACGAGTTGTTGGATTTACAATTTAAAGTGTCCTAACTCCTCGTACGTCATGTCATGACCTCTTTAATTATGATAGCCCGAACGATAGTACGATGTAACAACTATAAGATTATATTCAATGTTATTAATTAAAGTACTCGGACTTAAAACGGGCACTTAATTTAAAATAAGGTTGCATTAACGTCTGCGTGAACTTTATCTGTTGATATTTGGACTATCTGTACTCAAGTGATTCATAGCCCCACTTTACAGATTTTACTGATTTACTATTATTTGGGGTGAAACATGCTTTGTTTTTTATTAAAAATTGACGCAAGTGATGAAAGTATAATTGATTAGTGTGTTTGCCTAAGTAGCGATAACCCTCCTGAGCCCATTATCATGAACTGTCAATTGCATAGATGTAGTTGTTAATTGCATTATGTGAGCGCGAATGATATAAATAGATCTATTGGGATTAACCTCCCCGTTTGGGTGATTAGCTATCACTGGGAACGAACGTTGACCATGTCGGACTTGGATGTTGCGGGTTACAACATCTGTACGGGCAAAATAACGCTAAAAAAGCAAATATAGTTGAGCTTCGGTGTATGACCTTAGTGCCAACAATAATCTGGTTTTGTGATGTTGCATATGTTTGTAACATCACGGAAAATCTTCGGTTCCTGCATAATTTAAATACATAAACCTATGAATTCACCAACAATTTTGTTGACGTTTTAAGCAATGTTTTCAGGAGGTCATTAGGCACGAGATGCCAAGGATGCATTGGATTATGTTTTGGATTGCACTGTTAAAGATATATGTGCATCATGTTTTGGGAAATCTATGTTATCTTTTGTAATATGAACAAAGAACAAGTAAGCTATAAAGCTTTTAATATGTCTTTTAGTGTAAATCCAATGTATCAGTTTTAAACGACTTTTGTGTCGTTCTTTATATATATCCTTGTGCTGTTGAACTTAAAGAACATGCCCCGGTTTTATTGTAAGTATTTTTTCCTTATTTCCGCTGCGACCCATTTTGGGGGTGTTACAGATTGGTATCAAGAGCCAAGGTTATAGAGAACCAAGTCAAAATGTTTTTGCTGGACTATAACCGTTTCAAACATTGCATACATACAAAAGGGTTTTTACGGTATTCATATACAAATTATTGCATTATCGGTTAGCTATATAAGCCATGCATTAATTGATATACTGTTTATAATTATATTACATAATATAAAGAGATAGTCTTATATTAATATCTTATATAAGCTAATTTATTTTTTCAGATACTATCATGTCAGATTCTGAGCACTCTACGGTTACATACACATCAGTATCTGAGGACGATTCAGACATGGGGTCACCAGGAGTCGACGACCTATTTTTGAGGTTCCACTATTGTTCTACTACATACGCTGCCCTAGACCACCATCACCAGATTATGTGCCTGGCCCTGAGGAGCCAGAGCAGGCACCACCTTCACCTATTTACATACCTTTTGTTCCGGAGCCTGTTTACCCGGAGTTCTTACCGGTGGACGATGAGGTATTCCCGGCTGAGGAGCAGCCACTGCCTGCGGCTGACTCACCTACTCATCAGTCACCAGGGTACATATTAATACCATAGTCCGACCCTGAGGAGGACCAAGAGCGGAAGATTTTGAGGAGATCCTGAGAGGATCCAACGACTATCCTGCTGACCAGAGAGATGACGATGATGATGAATGCAAGGAGGAGGAGCACTTACTCCTGCTGACCCTGCAGCTGTTCTTGATTCAGCTGATTCAGGACCCATACAATTGCTTATCGCGTCACGGCTAGATGACCATCCCCCCAGGCGCCGCACCATTTCCTCTTCCGAGGAGTTGCTGAGAGAGTGTAGCCTTACCCTACTCCACCACCCATCACCTCTCACACAATACTCATCACCCACTTCCTCAATAACCCTCTCCACCATTACCTATACCATCACCCATTAGCCCTACATATGTTGAGGGATCTCTGGGATCCCGAGCTGCTGGGATTAGACAGAGAGATGCACTACCATCTCCGATTCATGAGACTGAGATGCCTGAGATGTGTTTACCGCTTCGTAAGAGGCCGTGTCGTACTACTCCTGGTCCTGGATACGAGGTCGGGGAGAGTTCGGCAGCTGGTACTGCTAGGCAGGTTGGACCTACCACAGCTAGGGCAGACCTTTATGGATTTGCTGATACCTAGAGACCGCTCCAGGACGCCGGTGTCTAGAAGTTATGCTATTGGTATTAAGGGATACATGGATGACCTGTAGGAACCATCAGATATTGCACCGACCCCCTAAGAGGGGGTCAATCAAAGAGTTATTGAGTTAGCTACTACTGTTGACGAGGAGGATGAGATCATATATTCTCAGCTGGATGATGCACGATATGACCGAGCTCTACTTAGAGCCCGAGTCAACAGGTTGGACAGTGATAGGCCATTCCATAGATGCACTGCCCTTCTGATGGAGGAGGAGGCCAGATTATCTCGTGCCGCTTGGGCACGGTCGATGGATGCTTGCGATCAGGTACATTCTGAGGGCATATCACTTCGGACTACGGTCGTGGCTCAGCAGTCCGAGATCACTGAGTTGCAGGCAGCAGACCGTAGGAGGCAGTCGGTGATTTCAGATCTGCTAAAAACAGACTATAGGAGACAGAGACAGTTAGTAGAGGCACTAAAGATAGTGAAGAGCCTCAAGACTCAATGATCCAAGCATCGGAGACAACAGGACCTGCAAGTGATCCTGCAGAGCCAGAATGCTACTAGAGAAGGCCAGTATGCAGTACTTAGACTGAGTTCTAGGATTGTAGCTACTATACAAAGTTCTGTAAGTATTATGGGTATTTCCAGCTATCCCCCCTCCCCCCCCGCCAGACCTATAGACCTTTTGTTTTGTCTAGCTACTTTGTTTAGATCTTTTGTTCATGTACGGCAACGTTGTACAGCCTACTAAGTATTTTACGAGTAAATCTCGGACTAGTATAGCTTTAGTTATTTTGTCATGTAAACCTAAGTGTAACTGATTCGTTTGTATTTAAACCACCATGTATTATTTACCCAAGTTTTTATATAGGAAAGATGGGATTATGTTTTATATGAAATCGAATTCTATTATGAATGAAATGTCGATTTGTTAATTTAAATACGGTTGTGGTATTTCACATGTGTTGTGATCCGTTTTAATTTATTATGTATACCATCGGTTTGGTTAAGATTTTGAAATCTAACGGGTATTATGTTTTCTTGTGATTTAAGAAAATGGCACCAAGAGGAAGGCCCACGAGGTTAAATCCAGGTACAACTCCCCCACCAGTCACAGACCCTACTACCACCACTCGTCACCAGGGCCCCAACTGCAGCCATGACGACCGAGGGTGTCACTGCTGTGATGGCAGACACGTGCTATACCCGAAAATTGGCGAAGAATAGCCATACCTCGGGGAACCGGTGTGAGAAGGAATTGAACGCACTGTCGGGAAGTGCACCTATAAAGACTTCAATGAAATAGCAACCCTTATTCTTCCAAGGGTACAGAAGAGTGGTCACTGACCAGTGGTTCGAGAGGATGAAAACCGTGTTCGCATAAGTTACTGCACTGTGGAGAATCAAGTGAAGTTTTGCCACTTGTACTCGTTTGGGAACTGCTCTAACATGGTGGAATCACATGCCTAGGACATGACTAATGATGTTGCGTATGCGATGACGTGGTCTGACTTGAAAAAGAAGATGACAACTAAATATTGTCCGAGGAATGAAATCAAGAAGATTGAGGCAGAATTGTGGAACCTAAAAGTACAAGGCACCGATGTGGTAGCCTACAACCAACGTTTCCAGGAACTGGCATTGCTGAGTGACAGGATGTTCCCTGAAGAGACTGACAAAATTGAAAGATATGTCGGTGGGATGCCCGACCTGATTTACTCAAGTGTTGTGGCATCGAAGCCAAAGACCATGCAGGAGGCTATTGAGATGGCAACTGAATTGATGGATAGGAGGATTAACACTTTGGCTGAGAGACAGACAGAAAACAAGAGGAAGTTTGAAGACACTCCTCGAAATAACCAAACCCAACAACCAAACAAAAGGCAGAACACAGGCAGGGCTTATGCTGCCGGGAACGGTGACAGGAAACCGTATGAGGGGGCTAAACCTCGATGTCCCAAGTGTAACTTCAACCATTACGGTCCTTGTACACCAAAATGCACTAACTGCAAGAAGCTTGGCCACCTGACCAAGGACTGTAGGAGCCGGCCTGCAACTGCAAATAACAACAACAACAACCGCAATAACAATAACAACAACAACCGTAACAACAACAACCCGAGAGCCCAAGGGGCAAATACAAATGCCATCGTTTGCTTTGAGTGTGGGGCTCCAGGCCACTTCAGGAACAACTGCCCCCAGTGGAAGAACAAGAATCAGGGAAATGGTAGCGGTGTAGCCAGGGCTTATGCAGTGGGAGTTGCAGGGCAAAACCCAGACAACAACGTTGTGACGGGTACGTTTCTCCTAAACAACCGTGTGCTTCATTTTTATTGATACTGGTGCAATATAGAAGTTTCGTGTCTACTCAATTTAGTGCTTTGATTAATATAGCCCCCACTACATTAGATCATGGTTATAACGTTGAATTAGCTGATGGTAGAATAATTTGGGTAAATACGGTATTACTGGTTGCACGTTAAATTTCTGAAACCATCGTTTCACGTCGACCTAATGCCTGTAGAAATGGGTACTTATGACGTCATAATTGGCATGGACTGGTTGACAAAATACCAAGCCGTTATTGACTGTGCTAAGAAGATCGTTCGTATTCCTTTTGGGAGCGAAATCTTAATTTTTCATGGAGACGGAAGTAGAAATAAACGCGGGACTCGATTAAACATCATCTCGTGCACCAAGGCCCAGAAGTATCTGCTACAAGGATGTCACATCTTTTTGGCACATATTACCGTCAAGGAGACTGGAGACCAGTCGAAGAAGAAGCAACTTCAAGATGTACCGATCGTCAAAAATTTCCCCGAAGTATTTCCCGAGGACTTGCCAGGCCTTCCACCTACCAGACAAGTGGAATTTCACATCGATCTAGTACCTGGTGCTGCACCTGTAGCACGGGCACCTTATCGATTGGCCCCATCAGAAATGAAAGAATTGGCGGATCAACTACAAGAGCTTTCCGACAAAGGCTTTATAAGACCTAGTTCGTCACCATGGGGAGCTCCAGTTCTATTCGTCAAGAAGAAAGATGGATCGTTACGGATGTGCATAGATTATCGGGAACTAAACAAACTAACGGTGAAGAACCGTTATCCGCTACCAAGAATTGATGACTTATTCGATCAACTTCAAGGGTCGAGTGTCTACTCGAAGATCGACCTAAGGTCAGGTTATCACCAATTGAGGGTTCGAGAAGAAGACATCTCGAAGACTGCCTTCAGAACTCGATATGGACATTATGAATTCCAAGTTATGCCGTTTGGTTTGACCAACGCACCTGCTGTGTTTATGGACCTCATGAACCGAGTGTGCAAACCTTATCTGGACAAATTTGTAATTGTCTTTATTGACGATATTTTGATCTATTCCAAGAACAAGCAAGAGCACGAAGAGCATCTGAAGATAATATTGGAGTTGTTGAAGAAAGAGGAGTTGTATGCAAAATTTTCCAAGTGTGAATTTTGGATTCCCAAAGTACAGTTCCTCGGTCACGTGATTGATAATAAAGGCATTCATGTGGATCCAGCCAAGATCGAATCCGTTAAAGATTGGGCATCTCCTAAGACACCAACGGAGATTCGTCAGTTTTTAGGTCTTGCTGGGTATTATCGATGATTCATTGAAGGGTTTTCAAAAATCGCCAAACCAATGACCAAGCTCACTCAAAAGAAGGTCAAGTTTGAGTGGGGTGACAAACAAGAAGCAGCGTTCCAGTTATTGAAGCAGAAGTTGTGTAGTGCACCAATTCTGGCTTTACCCGAAGGAAGCGAAGATTTTATCGTATACTGCGATGCTTCGATCAAGGGTTTGGGCGCTGTGTTGATGCAAAGGGAAAAGGTTATTTCTTATGCATCACGCCAGTTAAAGATCCATGAGAAGAACTATACTACTCATGATCTGGAACTTGGAGCAGTAGTGTTCGCTCTGAAGATTTGGAGGCACTATCTGTATGGTACCAAGTGTACAGTGTTCACTGATCATAAGAGCTTACAACACATTCTTGATCAGAAGGAACTGAACATGAGACAACGCCGATGGTTAGAGTTGCTTAGTGATTACGATTGCGATATTCGTTATCACCCAGGGAAAGCAAATGTCGTTGCTGATGCTTTGAGCAGGAAAGAACGAGAACCACCGTTAAGAGTTCGAGCTTTAGTCATGACTATTAGCTTGGATCTTCCTAAGCAAATCTTGAATGCTCAGACTGAAGCACGGAAACCAGAAAACATCAAGAATGAGGATGTTGGAGGTATGCTGATTGAAAATGCTAAATTTCCAGAGGCAATTAGGACGGAAAAGTTGGAACCTCGTACGGATGGAACCCTATGCCTCAATGGCAGGAGTTGGTTACCTTGTTATGGCGATTTGCGGACTGTGATCATGCACGAGTCCCACAAATCAAAGTATTCTATCCATCCAGGTTCCGAGAAAATGTATCAAGACGTAAAGAAGCTATATTGGTGGCCCAATATGAAAGCCGACATCGCCACCTATGTTAGCAAGTGCTTGACCTGTGCTAAGGTCAAGGCCGAACATCAGAGACAATCGGGTTTGTTGGTATAACCCGTGATGCCTCAATGGAAGTGGACAATATCACGATGGATTTTGTCACGAAGCTTCCTAAGTCATCACAAGGGTACGATACCATTTGGGTGATCGTTGACCGACTTACAAAGTCCGCGATTTTTATACCCATGAGGGAAACTGACCCCCTGGAGAAACTGGCAAGAATGTACCTAAAGGAAGTAGTAACGAGGCATGGAATACCGGTCTCGATTATTTGTGATCGTGACCCTAGGTTCGCATCAAATTTTTGGAGGTCACTTCAGAAAGCTTTGGGTACAAGTTTAGATATGAGTACGGCATATCATCCGCAAACTGATGGACAAAGCGAGAGAACCATTCAAACTCTCGAAGATATGCTTCGTGCTTGTGTGATCGACTTTGGAAATGGTTGGGTTAAACATTTGCCATTGGTCGAGTTTTCATACAATAACAGTTATCATGCTAGCATTAAGGCTGCACCCTTTGAGGCACTTTACGGTAGAAAATGTCGTTCGCCTGTTTGTTGGGCTGAGGTTGGAGAAGTTCAACTCACCGGTCCAGAGATAGTTCAAGAGACGACCGAGAAAATCATTCAGCTCAAGTAAAGAATGCAAGCCGCCCGTGATAGACAAAAGAGTTACGCCGATCTAAAGCATAAGCCAATAGAGTTTCAAGTTGGGGATAAAGTTATGCTTAAGGTTTCACCTTGGAAAGGGGTCGTACATTTTGGCAAACGGGGGAAGCTAAACCCCATATATGTTGGACCTTTCAAGGTGTTAGAAAAGGTTGGATCTGTTGCATACAAGCTTGAGCTTCCTGAAGAGTTGAGCAAGGTTTACAATACGTTTCATGTATCCAACCTAAAAAAGTGTTATGCCGACGAACCATTAGACGTTCCGTTGGATGGACTTTACTTTGATGACAAGCTTCATTTTGTCGAGGAGCCGGTAGAAATTATGGACCGTGAAGTTAAACGGTTGAAGTGAAACCGCATTCCAATAATCAAGGTTCGATGGAACTCCAGAAGAGGTCCTGAGTTTACATGGGAACGTGAAGACCAATTCCAGAAGAAATATCCACACCTCTTCACAAAGACTGCACCGTCGTCAATTGCCGCATCTTAAGCCTTGAGGACAAGGCTCACTTAACGGGGGGAGACTATAACACCTCGATTTTTAGGGTCATTTACGACGTCAATAAATTCACTATGTATTTTAGTATTGTACGCGTTTGCTTTTAAATATAATCGTTAAGTTAAATCGCGTAAGCTAAAAAACGATCGTTCAATGTAAACGGGCATCAAACAATTAAATGTTTACATCAAGCAAGTGTTAAGTAATTTTTTTGAGGAATAAATTATTAATTTGTTCATTTTTATTTTTATTGGTTCGTAAAGAAAGTGTTTACGTTTCGCGATAAAATACATTTAGGCATTCTCGGAACCACCAAAACTTTTCTACGCTTCAACAAATACCCTCAATTATACCCAATACTTAAAATTTTCATAAATACCTTATATATTAGCTTATATGGCCGGATTCATAGAGAGAAATACAAAGAAATATCTATAAAACACCTCCCTTAAATTTCATGGGATGATCTCACCTTTTAGGAACATTTAGATATTTCCTTGCAAGGCTTCCATACTCTTGACCAAAGACTTTCTCTAAAATCCTCAATGTGTCTCAAGACTTTCCATGTGATCTTTGACTAGTCCGTGGTAATACATATAGAGTGCAAGACTTAGAAAGAAATACACACACTCATTTCTAAAGGAGAAAACCACACAAGTCTCTCTTTTCCTCCTCCTCTACCCACGCCATTCCACAACCACACACCAAATCCATACAAAATTTTAATTGTAACATTTACACACATTCCTACATGATATCTAAGATAACCTAAGGTGTTTAGAAGGATTGGTTTAAGCATTTTCAAGGGTTAAGCAAGGAAAAAGGAAAGCTAGGGTTTCTTGGAAA
The DNA here is from genome assembly GCA_026074375.1 of Tanacetum coccineum. Classification (NCBI taxonomy): domain Eukaryota; kingdom Viridiplantae; phylum Streptophyta; class Magnoliopsida; order Asterales; family Asteraceae; genus Tanacetum; species Tanacetum coccineum. The sequence continues at coordinate 48,269 of BQNB010001603.1, read as the reverse complement.
ACTAGGGTTTTCAAGTTGTACAAGCTATGGTTTGTCATCTAAACTAGGGTTTAGATATTGTGGTTCAACATATTACATCACATTAAGGTCATCTAAAACCTTTTATTTATTTACATTTATGATTTTATGTATATATAAGTTCTATGTAGAAAAATCACCATTTAGGATACTTTTAAACATGTAAAATGGACTTTTAATTGTGATCATGATTTTGTATACTTTTACACATGTTATATAGTTGTTAATATCATGTTATGATGTAAATGTAAGTGTTGTACCATGTTGGTTTAAGTGTAAAAAGTATATGTATAAAGTGTTCATATGTTATATTTAGCTAAATCACCATTTAGGGTACTTTTGAATATGTAAAATGAATATTTACTTATGATCATTGTTTTGTGAACTTATTTACATGCCATATGGATGTAATATGATGTTAAAAGGTTTGTTCTAAGTGTTTTACATGTTGGTTAGTATAAAACATTGTTTAAGTGCAAATTAGGGTTTCTAAAAAGTCCTTTAAAATTTAAAAAAAACAATTTTTAGACACATTTTTGATAAAAAAATAATCTTAGGGGCGCTGTTTAAGATTCGGAAATTTACATATCTGTTTATGAATTTATAAAATACTTAATGTCACAAGGATCGAGGGGTCAAAATGAACTCGAAAAAACCGATTAATATGAGAAGATACGCCATTTACAAATGTTTACAATAGTTAATACTTTTTATAAAACTATTTTTATAAAAAGTCAATTCACCACAGAAACTCTATACTTTATAAACATCCATAAGATGATTAAAACTTTCACACCAATTACGTGAACGTGCTCGAAAAGAATCACTAAAAAAAAAAGGAGCTATTATAACGAATAAGATACGACAAAAAGGGTTTTACGTTAATTAAAGTATAAAATTAAATTTATAGCTGTTGTGAACAGTAAAAACACTATTCATACAGATTCATACAACACAAAAATGTGATTTCTATGATCACTTCGTCTTAATACAAAAGCTTGGGCATAGAAACGCGAGAAAACGGGCTTAAAACGACAAAGTTATGTCATTTTGACTAAAGGCGTAATTTATAAACGTTTTTACTTTATAATTACGATTTCTACTTTAAACAATTAGATGGTGATATAGTATATAGATATATATATATGTGTTAGTTAATCGAAAAAGTGCTATATTACTATGGAATTTCATAATGAGGCTTCTTCGGGATGGAGTTATCGTAAGTCGTGGTTGGATTTACGATTTAAAGTGTCCTAAACTCTCGAACGTCATGGATATGACCTCTTAATTATGATGCATCGAACGATAGTACGATGTAAACAAACTATAGGATTGTATTATGTTAAATTAATATAAGTACTCGGTACTATACGAACCTATATTTAATTAGGTTGCCATTCAGGGAATAATCGTGAAGCATTCTCACACTTGATATAAATTTATCAGTCCATTCACTTGAGGTGAGTTCATAGTCCCCACACTTTTTACAGGTTTTACTGATATTATAGTATTGTGGTGGAAAACATGCTTTGTTTTACAAATTGGACGCCAAGTGGATATTTTACATTGATTACATGGTTTGCCTTAGTAGCGATACAAGTTAAGCCCATTATCATGAACTGTCAATTGCAAGTGTAGTTGGGAATTATATTATGTAGAGCGCGAATGTTTTTTAATCGATGTATTTGGATAGGACCCTCACGTTCGGGTGACTAGGCTACACTGGGAACGAACTTTATAGATGTCGAATCAGGGATTTTGTTTCGGTGTTAAACATCATTTTGGGTGAGTAGCCTATATTTTGCTGAACAAGGACTGCGAGCTACTTCAGTTGTCATGAGCTTATGTAAATGTAAATCTTGTTTGTGACTGTTTGCATATGTTGTAACATCTCGGGAATGTCTTGCGGTCTGCATAATTTCATACATAAACCTATGAATTCCAACATGTTTGTTGTCGTTTTAGCAATGTTTCTCGGAGGTCAATAGGCACGAAATTGGTGCCAACGATGCATTGGGTTACGTTTTGGATTGCACGCTTAAAGACTTTTATATCATATTTTGGGAAATCTATGTCATCTTTTGTAATATTAAACAAGGAACAAGTGAAGCTGTAAGCTTTTGTAATATGTCTTGTAATTAAATCCAATGTATCAATTTAAACGACTTTTTGTGTAGTTCTTATATATATCTTGTGTTGTTGATCTTGAAGTAACACGCCCCGGATCCTTATTCCGCTGCGACCCATTTTAGGGGTGTTACAGTAAAGGGAGATTTTGACCTAAATTTAAAATTTTCATCACATAACCAGTGAACCTAAGTAGCTAAAGCGTCTCATTAATAGGGAAGTATACAACTAGCACAAAAACCCTTCCACTCAAATGAATTCACCCCTAAATATGTGAGGTTTACGCCTCTAGATCTTTAAGAATTCGGGTATCCACCATTGATGCCCAAGATAGTTTATATCTTTAAGCTTTCTCGAGTTAGGGTTTGAATGCAGTCATATGTGTCTATTCCGTCTTTGTTACGGATGTGTACGTATGGTCTTGTCACCTTTTCTGGAGCTCTTAGCATTGATATTAAATTATATGAGTGTACCGGTAGTATATAACTTCTAGAACTTGCTTTAGTGATGCATCTCGAGACTGCGTAGTGAGTAATAATATTTTCTAAATGATAAGAGACACTAGGATTAACCCATGTTTAAAACATGTAATTGTTATTTTAGTCACCCGACTATATAACTATCCCACACCCGTGTTCGCGCTCACTTTTAGTGCGAGATCCCCCTAGTGAAACCTCAACCATACCCTTAAACCAATTGTGCCACCCAAAATCTTAGCCTACCCTACATTTACTCACTTTTAGTACACCATTGTGTTACACCCTTAGTTAATTATTGGAGTACACGATTTCTAAGTCCTTATCTTTGTATATATTATTTTGGGACGATTGAGATTCATGGTAATATTTATTTTGCGGAAGAATGGAGAAGAAAAGTTAGGTCAAGACCCCCATCTGTTTGCCGAATAGTCTACATGTTATTTTGATCCAACCAATTCGGGTTATTAGATTAGTTTGCTTATCAAGTCTGTAAAAATTTCAAGTGTAGGGGTGATCTATAAACCCCATTGATGTATTATATGTTGCAAATGGTAGGGCAAAAGTGTACAATATATATATATATATATATATATATGTGTGTGTGTGTGTGTGTGTGTGTGTGTGTGTGTATAAAGTACAAAAATGTACGGGCTACCATTTGCGTTTATTAGTTTTATTAGTTAGTTTATTTATTCATGTTCAATATAGAGTCAAGAAAAAAAAAGAGTTTGATGTAGAGTTTTGTAGAGTTTGTATATCTTGTCCGAGTCTTTGACTAGCAGCCACATCAACGTGTATTCCCATAAAATAGTTGACTAACCACTTCACTCAAATCCACCCAAATGTCACTCTCCCAAATGCCATCCATCTCCGTTTACATGTATCCAACATAATTACACATCACAACCCTTTAAAGTTCTCTTTGATGGTAACTATTAGTACTTACGCTAGCGGTGGAGGTTTGATCCTTTATCAAGCCTATGGTAACTTATATGTTATGACTAGGTAATGAGTGTTAAAATTTTGATTTCCATATTGTTATAATTCATTATACACTGAGAGAGAGAGAGAGAGAGAATCCAAACACTTATTGTGACGTGCTAGTGTATTTTTCCCGTGCTTCTAGTTACGAGGTCTAATTGGTTGTGCCATCAAGCCTTTAAAGAGTAAGTTAAATGCCCCCGATATGTGTCTTGTTAAGGTAGAAAAGCTTATTTGCTTGAGGGCAAGCAAATCCCAAGTGTAAGGGTATGTGATGAGGTGTAATTTTATACACTTTTTTGGGGTCATTTTACCCTTATAATCATGCAAAAATGTCTTAAATATGTGCTTAATCGTTTCTTTTTGCATTTTTATCATTTAAAAGACATTTGGTGGAAATACACGTGATTTGGGATCAATTTGGGAAGAAAACAGACAAGGTAGCTAATGGGTATGAAGATTGATGAAGATTCAAGACCAAGCTTTGCAGACGCCGTCTGAATATTTCTGACAGCATCTGGACTCAAGTGGGACGCCATCTGAATCATGGAGACCGCGTCTGGATTAGCCGTCAAGTTTGAAGACCCAAAGAAACCCTAGCTTGACGACGGTGTCTGGAAAATGGCGACGCCGTCGCGGCCTGAATTCTATATATACAAACTCAATTCTACATTTTTTATATACACTTTTGATAGAAGAAATTAAGGTTTAGTTCGTGGGAGAACAAGGTGTACCAGATTTTAGGAGTATTTTAGGGTTTCCCAACCCTTCTATACTATCCCTAGTCTCTTGATTCATCATAGTGAAGTTCTATTATCTTTTATCTTTCAATATGTCTTATTGTTTGATATATAATTGTGCTTCCTCTATCTTGAACATGCTAGGCTAGATCTTTTAAGTGTTTACTTATGATTGTATGTGAATTGGTATGTAGATCTTAACTTTGTTGTCTCTTGTTGATGTGTGTGCATGTTTAGTCCTTTATCGTGAGATCTTGTGAGACATGATTGTGTAGAAAGGATTTCACCCATATAGTCTTCGTATACCCTTACCGTGTGTGGATGATCCCCTGTAGGTTATTAATACAAAGCATTTTTCTTAGAATAGGGGCTTGTAATAAGTCGTCATATACCATTACTTGTGGTTGCTTAGTTAGTTATTGCGTATTCGGCTTTTCATGTAATTCGCATGCATTAGAAATAGTACCCTATCATATAACATCACAAGTGTGACAATGGGGGGGGGGGGGGGGGCGTGTGCCCCCCCCCCCCGGACAATAGAGTTAGAAGATGCTACCAAGGTATCATACATGATTTAGTAAATACTATACTATCATCATTATCGGTTTCTCTAATCGTAGTTTGTTTAATTTAGTTTTAATAGTAGTTTAAAACAAAACCTCCTTCAAAAACCCAAGATTTTACTGTTTCATAAATATAAAAAACAAAAAACATAATCTTCTCTCAACCTCTTGTTCTTTAGTTACATTAATTAGGACCTTTACTAACGCTTATTCCCCTAGAGAACGATAACAACCCCCGTGTCTTGCATATACTACACTACAACGGTTAGGAACCATGCCTAGGGAGTTGTAAAACTTGAAGTGAAGTTTACAACCTCATCAGGTTGTATTTGACCTGTATGTTGGCTTGGCATCTTGGAAGGTATTCAAACGAATGCAACCGGTGTTTGCAGCCGTGGGGTTGTTTGATCCCCTGTTGTTCGACGCCTTATGGGTTTGGTGTTTTTATATTGTATGAGGTTGTATTTGACTTGTATGTTAGCTTGGAATCCCGGAAGGTATTGAAACGAATGCAACCGGTGTTTGCAGCCATGGGGTTGTTTGATCCCTTGTTGTTCAACGCCTTATATGTGGGGCTTATGGTGGTGGTTCTTCCTGTCCTAATTTTTTCGTTCATTCGTTCCCTTCTTTGTATATAGAGTTATTTGATGCCTTGGTGTTGTTTGTGGTCTATAAATGATTATCTTTAGAAAAGTTGTTTGAGATTGTGGAAAAGAACAGGTGTTGTTGTTTTTGATGTTCTCGGATAACTGCGATAGCTATTATAGTTACTTGAAGGTGTAAGATTAATCCTCTTGAGATTAATGTAGTGACAAAATTGTGAATCGTCTCTTGGCTTGGCAAACCGAAAGGTATTTAAACAAATGCGACCCATGTTTGCAACCACGGCGTTGTTTCCTTCTCTTTTGTCTAATTGTTTATGACTTTGAAAAGAACACGTATTACACACAACTTATATGTGTTATACTATGGAACAATATAAACAACGACGGTGATGGCAGATGCATCTGCTGTTTCGATTTGTAATCTTTCTCAGCCTTATAGACGATTACGTCTAATTTGGTGCGACTGTAGAGACCTTTACTATTGAATGGTAATGATGATGAGTATGAGCGTTCTATTTTTTTGGCTAGGCTACCTATTTGGTATGCAGCCATGATAGACTTTTAATGTTAAAATGGCAAAGGATGTATTATCAATGAGTGGTCTATACTTGGGCTATGCTACCCTCATTTAGTTTGCACCCGTTTAGACCTTGATCATGAGTTCCTATTTGAGCCAAATTGTCTCACTTTTTGATGCAAGCAATTTTTTGCCTGAAACTCTTATTTCATTTCTTTTTCGGCTAAGTATATTGTCACTTTTCATAATTTTGTTGCCAATTTTGGTACCTTCTCATGTAGAATGAGGTATGATTTCTTATTGGGGTTGATTTATCTTGGCAATGTATTCTTGAGCATCGAGAAGTACTCTAGGAAGTTGGTCGAGATTGTGAGAAGTAACAGATTTTGTTAGTTTTTACGTTCTCGAACAACTGCCTAGAGTAGTTATGGTTAGTTGAGAGTGTGACATTACTACTATCTATACTAAAGATCGAAACGAATAACGACAAAATAGGGCAGCACAGCCACCTTTTGTGTTGGGGCTGTTACTTGGGTTGTTTGCAGTGGGCCTATTGGATTGTTTGTTTTATTCTTCTGTTTATTTTTTCCATAGTGTGTCACGTATTAGTTGTGTGCGATACGTGGCTGCTGGATGGGTGTGTGTATAAATATTGGTAATATTGAATTCGAACGGCGATGATGAATATAAACAAGTTCAGTTAGGGCTGGGAACGTCCGTATCTTGGTGGGGCAAACTCTTAGGTTTGCAGCCATGGCGGATGCATCCGCTTTTTCTATTTATAATATGTCTAAGCCTTTAAGGGTTGTATATTAGCTGCTGACAACACATGTCAGTTGCTTTTGCTATATGCTTCCTTTAACGTTTCTTTTATATTATCTATTTCTTATGCTTACAGATAATTCGCAGGTAGTGTTTTTTTGACTCTGGTGTGTTCCTGTTTTTTTTGCTGTCATCAATGGCCTATTACTTAGCTAGGCTACCTCTTTGGTATGCAGCCGTGATAGACCTTTACTTGAAGCTCTTATCTGAGCGAAAGTTGTATTAGATTAATAGAATGCTATGGGATGTCATGTTGGCTATTTTAATCTTAATTTTACACCTTTCTTTTCTCTTTATGTATTCAACTTTATGGATTATCCCTAAATCTGGTATGAAGAACGAAATTGTGCTTCTCTAACCGTTAACTCCTTACATGGATGTAGGAATGGCTGTCAAAATGTGGTAAGGGTTTTGCGCTCTCACGTGTGTTAGCATATAGAAGAGTGCTTCTAATTCAATACACGTGAGAGTGATAAAACCCTTATCATGTAGTCAGACATTACACATTGTTTCCCAACTATTCCATTGTTGGGCTCTGTACGTTAAGTTTGATGGTATTTGCTTTGTTCATGATCTTTGAAGGTTTCTGAATAAGTACAGAATCATCGGTATATCATGCGTTATGATGGTAGTTGAGTATCTTAGAATGATTGGTGTATAAGAGAAGGAACGAAACGCCTTTAAGAAGAAAAAAGAAAAATAAGATTACCTAAAAGGCATATTAATACTGTCAGAGGGAGGTGATGAGTAGGAGTGGTCTATTGCTTGGCTAGGCTACCTGTTTGGTATGCAGTCGTGATAGACCGTCACCCGAAACTCCTATCTGAGCCAAATGGTTTCATAACCTGATATAATCAACCTGGAAATGGAAAGCGACAAAGCAACCTGGACTAGTGGACCTTTATTGTTGACAACACAGGTTAGTCACTTTTACTGTATGCTTGTTTTAATGTTTTTTAATCGGCTATTACTGTCAAAGGGCGATGATGAATAGGAGCGTTCTATTAGCTGGCTAGGCTGCCTGTTCGGTATGCAGCCGTAATAGACGTGTGAAGTTCTATATGAGCAAAAAGGAATGGGCCTATTGAGTTTCTTTTTCTCTCTTTTTTCCTTAAAGTTGTTTCATTTCTTCGCTTGCTACCTGTATGCGTTTAATACATGTTAATATTAAATGGCGATGATGAATATGAGCAATCTATCATTTAGCTTGGCTACCTGTTTGGTATGCAGCCGTGATAGATTTACACGTGAAGCTCTTGCCTGATCCAAACAGTTTCATGACCTTATAAAGCCAATTTTGTAGCCTTTGACCTTATAGCTGCCAATCCGGGTTACTAGCGTAAATATTCAACTCTGTCGAGCATTCCTAGCATCGGTATTAGAAGCCAACAACATCCGTTTTGCAAGCGAAATTACATTCGTTTCATTGTTGGCTTCTTACTTGGCGCTAGGAATGATTTCAAGAGTGTGCTTGGGGTTTTGGTACTTTCATGTGTGCTCGGATTGAAACGCCTCTTTCCCGACTCTAAATTTGACAGAAAATTAAAAACTTAGCTCAAACGCATGACCGGGGATGACCTCGTGTCATTCCTTAATAAACTTCTCAAAATATATTACCATTCGACTCTTGAAAGTATCATTAACATAAAATAGACTCATATATCTTTCCAACGATATAAAGCACACCTTCTAACTCTTTACGGTTTAGTTTTTACGACATAAACAAGATCGACAAAATCTGCCGGACTCAATCCAGCCGGGTGGCAAAACAGCCACGCCGGATGGCTAGATGAGTTGCCCGGTGGCAAAACAGCCACGCCGGGCGGCAACTTATTTCTCGTCACCAAAAACTTATTTTTTGACAATTTTTTCCAGAAAACTAACTTCCCGAACTCGACATTACACGAAAATCCAATGTATCAATTTAAACGACTTTTTGTGTCGTTCTTATATATATCTTGTGCTGTTGATCTTGAAGTAACACGCCCCGGATCCTTATTCCGCTGCGACCCATTTTGGGGGTGTTACAACCAATGTATCTAGCTATTTGCAACACAATCACAAACAATGAATATAAGAAATAAGTAAAAGATAAAAGGTAAGAGATAGACCAATCAAACCACAACACCAAGATTTATAGTGGTTCAGCTACGAAGCTCTTCTTCGCCCTACTCCACTCCCCGAGTATCCGAATCAAGATTTCACTATGTAAACAAGCTCCCTTTAGGTGGAGAAAACCGTTTACACATCGCTTACGTTATTTTCCAACACTAAGTTAAATATCGAGTCCTAATCTTAGCTAGAACCAATCTACAACTTCACCAACACTAACCAATCACAAGATCTACACTATCAGATTTATACACTATCCGATCTTACACAATCACACAAGATAATAACAATAGAGGTTTGGATCTTAGAAGAATAGAGGAAAAATCGCTAATTTATAACACTTCGTTTCTTGACGTATACGAGTGTTCTTCTCTTGCACTTGATAGAAGAAGGAAGAAAATGAGATTGGATCACTTGAAACAAGATTAAAAAATTATAGTGATCACGAGATTTAGTGAGAGAAAGAATATTTTAGAAAGAGAGAAAGATAACTGGAAATTTCGTGCAAAAAGGTGTGTTTTTCTGGTGAGAATAGTGCAGTATTTATAGACAGGAAATCCCAACGTCTCCTGGTGGCGGTCTCGGCGGTCCCAGATATATCTGGGAGCCGCCCAGCCTATCAGGGGGCCACCATTAGACTGACGCTCTCTTTTTTGTCTTTTAATGGGGAAGGTTAAATCTGGTGTGGAACCTTCCATTTTGGGGGGAAAATCATATTTGAGTTTTTATAATTTAATTAAGACATTTCTTTTATTAATAAAAATATTTTGTATATTTTTATTTTTGTAAAAACACTTTTGTAGAAATGTAATGGTTAAGAAAAATATTTTCTTGATCACTAATGATGTATAATAATTTGTTTGTACATACCTTAAGTGATTTTCGTAGAAATAGAATTTTACGATTAATAACATGTAAACATTTATTTTTATCGTAAACGTTTTTACATTTTGTCATCTTCAAAACGTAGAGAGGTCGAAAAATATAAATAATTTTTTTAGACATTATTTGTATTTTCAATCTCCCCATTTTTGATGATGACAAAATATAAACTCATTTTGTTATAAAAATAAAAATTTCAAGTTATTAATGAGTTTTAATCCATTTCTCCCCCTTTTGTCGAATCCAAAAAGGTTAATCGTCGAGATATAGAGAGAAAAAAATCGACGATGCCAAGACTCCCCCTTGATGTATGCTCTCCCTCGTTTGGGGCAACAAGGGATCGAGCTTATAATGTTTTGCTATAAAACCAAGTTAGAAATACAAGTGCAAGAAAACATTTCTAACTAGTAGCAAGATTATGACAAATATATATGTTTGGCTATGTGGAGAAGAAATAGCCAACAAAATAATGCATACAATTTACCCATAAAATAATTTATTCATAAAAAGCAACTCATACAATGGACCATAGATTGCTTATAACACTAAGAAATAATAAAAATAACTCATTCATAATAAAGTAGATTCATGCATGAGAACCAAAGTTAAACAAACTACACTAATAAACTAAATACTTCATAAGTCCTAGGTGATTCTTGATTCATAGGAAATAACTTTGAGCAAAAGGTAGGGTGAAACATTATGTGGTGACATGAAGGATTTTTAAGGGTGAGGTGGAGTTGGTGAGGGAATGGTGGAAGTGAGGAGGTATTCAAGGTGAGCAAACATTAAATTTATCTCATCCCTAAGGGAAAAAAATAAGATTTCGGTTGTGAAAACAACATAGGCAATTTACCCCATGATAGTCAAACATGTTGAAGTAAATGGGATGACCCATGAGATGTGATTGAGGTGGTGGTTGTGGTGAAGGTGGTGAAGGGGTATCAAGAATGTGATCAAGAGGGGTGATTGGTGACAAGGAGAGAGTGATGTCTAAAGAAGGATGACTTTGAAGTGGAATTAGGTTTGAAGGTCTTGGAGGAACATCCATGATATCATCAAGAAAGAGATTGGATGGTTGAGGAGAGGGTGTGTCATTAGAGGAAGGAGGTGAAGATTGAGATTTTGACTCAAATGAGGAAGAGGTAGTGTCAAAGGTAGATGATGTATCTTTGGTTGATGGAGTTTTTGATGGTGCATTTGGTGGAGATGGAGAGGAAGATTTTGTTATAGGAAAAGGTGTGGTAGTGTCATCTTCTTTACTAGTTAGATCCACAAAGTCTTGTCTTGGTAGAAGGATGGTGAGTTTGATTTTCTTGGAAGGATTGGAGGATGAAGCTTGGGTGAAAGCAATCGGAGTAGAGGTAGAATGAAGAGACATGTGGTGAGGATGATGAAGAACAAGGTGAAGGTAATTATTTAACTAGGATGAATGTGATTAAAGAGGTAAAGCATGAGAGTTATGGAAGGAGAATCCAAAAATGGTTTAGCAAAATGCAGAAATACTAGCTGGTTCTAAAAGAGAGGATAGTCAACTGCACAGAAAATCAGGAGAGACACAATGAAAAATCTCGTGACTCATGGTGGCGTTCCCATAAATAGGTGGCGGTCCTAGATACATAAGGAGGCCGCTTGGTATTTATGGGGGGCGTTTTCTGGAGGGACGGAATTTTTTCTAGTTTTTGCTGATTTTCAAACCCTGTACAGAAAATGTTTCCCTATGTTTTCCCTTTAGCAACCAATCCTATGACCCCAAGAAACACCTAATACTTCCAAATCTTCAAATCCTAAAGCTATTTTTGGAAAGCAATTATAGGCATGTGACTAAGAGATAATTAAGCATGCATAACTCTATAAATATAATGAAACGCATATAGTGTCAATAGTGCATGCAAGTTACGTCGCCCAATCTAAAATATAAAGGATCTACTAAATACCATAAGTTTAAGTACTAAATCATAGATAGTAAAGATTAAGTACCAACAATCATAGTAGCTAGCGAAAATAAATTGTCTTATAGCAATTATCCAAATTGCTCACTTCTTCTTCTTCCTCCATAAGTTCTTGATGCCCTTCCTGATTGACCTTATGCCACCACATTTCTCATCTCGCAATTGAACTTGACGGTTGAGGATTTTGGTTTGGCTAGTGTAGAATGGATCCATGTTTGGGTTGATGTTGGGTGGGTTAGAAAAGATTTAAGGAATGTCATTTGGCAATGAATTGACAAAACGAGTGGGGGAAGGAGTGCTTTCATGTGAGGTCCCTTCTTCATTTCCATCATTATCATCATCATGGAGATGAGAGGAGGATGGTTGATCGAAGGCGGATGAGGAGGAAGTGGAAGAGCGGCCTCTTCTCGTGTCATAATACTTTTGAGTCTTTCGCTCTTTTTGAACGGTAAGAGGATACATGACATGATCGCACAAGACATAACGATCGTTTGACAAATTAGGACACTCGAACATGACATATTTAAACAATCTAGTTAATAACATACCATATGGTAGAATTAACCGAGGTTATTTAGTGACAAACTCCATTTGTTTTGCAATAAAATGTGCAAGATTATATCGCTCGGACCTAGCGATACAATAAAGCATGTGACAAAGACACGCGGGGACATGATCCCGGTTTCCCCCAAGACAAAAGACATTTTCCCAAATTATTTCGACCCAAGTTTTCATTATTGACACGATTTCACGAGTTAAAATTTGGTTTTCCTCAACATTAATGACTACATCATAACGGATACGAGTGATAGGACCTTCCCGTTCCTCTTGAACATAGTTTTTGATTTCATCAGGGCAAGGAGGGTCAGTTTGATAAGGACCACTCGTAGGGACACTATATTGCAAGTCGTCAAGTGACCACTTATTAGAAAAAGAGCATGCACCAGTATAGGGAATACGAAGAATTTGACCAAATTCTTTAATTGTGTAAGTGAATAATTGATCTTGGATAACAAACTCGATTAACATTTGACCTTCGATAGTGAAATTGACATGATATTGACTATAGAATTCAAGAATGAAGCAAGGTACAATTTGTTCACTAATTTCGAGAAGACACTCAAACCCAATATGACCAAACATGGATCTAACGTCGACCATGTCATCAAAATCTGAAAATACTACCCGACCGTCATGAATGCAATGACTTTTAAGGTTCTTAAACATCTCTTTTAAAGGTGAAGTGTATTCATGTGAAATTTTCAGAATGTAGCTTTTTGTGTTTTGATGATCTTCAGTAGTTTTACGAGGCATTGTCACCTAAAAGGAGAATAATACATGATTTTATAATTGTGAACTTGTATAATTAATAAGAATTTATGCCTAGTGTGTGCCTATATGCAACAAATATAAAGTTGCGGTTAACTCGACTCTAAAACAAAAACCTATGAGTTAACCCAAACACTCCTTAATTCAATTTTGCTCATCCAAACATGTCAAAAAATACATATGAGTTATGTACTTCGAATTTTTATTCATGAGATCATTATGCATGAATGCAAAAACGTTTTTAGAGTGTATTAACAATGCATTAAAACATTTTTATGGTGTTCCTGACGTGAATAATTTCAAAAGAAAATTGGGGTTTTTGTGGGAATGAAAAACTTTGACAAACACACTCAATTGTGCAAATCATATGTCTACGGGAAGCATATTAGTTATACATTGTGTTATTATAGTCCTAATTTCACACAAACAAAAGAAAAATGAAAATACCTAATTTTTGATTTTGTGTTCATCATGAACCCTAGACACAAGTTTGAAAGAAAATGAATGAATTGACTTACAATTGATGATGTTTATGATGTTTGGATTGATTGTTGATATTGATTTGATCTTCAATTTGAGTTAATTAGTTCGATTTTGATTTTTGGTGGCTTATGTTTGTGTTTCGTCACTGCAGGTTGATCGTCTTCCAAACACACTATATATTAAATATAAGTATATAAGGAATTATATCAATAATAGTATAGTAAGTATTTCGCGATGATTCTAGAAAATTACTTTTAACCAAAGTAAAATTTAAAATCTTCCTGAGTCGTTTAATCCTAACGAATTGTGAAATTGAGACTCCGTTTTTTACTTGGACAATGATTTGAATTAGATTCAAAGATTTTTGATTTGTTTATCTATTTCTACAACTAAAAACAAATTAAGCATGCAAAGGAAAGCAATTAAGCAACTTAAACAATTAAACAAATACGGGAATTAAAGAAATGCACAATTAAAACCTAAATTATAAGAAAATTAAACCTAAATTGATTTTCTAAACTTTTCCTAATCCTAATACAAGATGTATATAGAACGACCAAAAAGTCGTTTAAAACTGATACCATAGATTTATCAAGTATTTATGTTACATAAACCGTAGCTCACTTGTCCACTGTTCAAAATACAGATTTCTAGCCCCTACAGTTTATAAAAACTGTAATGCGACCAAAAACTTAATGCATGTATATCCAAATCAAGACAACCAATGTATCCCTTGCACCCGTGATTACAGACACCCTGAAAAACATTGCTTTAAAAGTCACAATAATGTAGGTGGAAATCATAGGTTTGATAAATCATATATTGTAGGACCACAAGATTTCCCAAGTGTATGATAATGCAACAGATGCAGACATCATATAAATGTAATTACGTTGCCCTAAGCTCATGACACTGAAGCTTGACATAAATGAATACCATATAAATGGCCTACATTGCCCGTGATGATGTTCTAACCCGCAACATCCTATGTTCGACATGGTATACGTTCGTTTGCCCAGTGATAGCTAATCACCCGAACGGGGATGTCATCCCAATGAGATCTATTCATATTTATTTGCGCTCACAATCCAGTAACTGACAGTTCATGATAATGGGCTCAACTAGGGTTATCGCTACTTAGGCAACACGTAATCATAATATGAAACTTAACCACTTGTGTCCAGTTATAAAACATTGCATGTTTCTCACCCCAAAAACTTATAAAACAAATCATGTAAAACGTGGGGCTATGAACTTAACCTTGAGTGAGCGAATAACAAGAATATCACAGATAATGCGCCACGCAAATCGTCAGATGCAACCTATTTAAATTAAGGTCGTATAAGTAATAATCACATTGGGTAATTACTACTATGCATATTTCTATATAGCTAATCACTATCTAATTGTTTTGGAAAAATTGTGTTTAATAAGTTAAAACGTTTATAATTGCCGTTGTAGTAAAACTGGCGTAACTTTTACGTTTTAAGCCCGATTTTGACGTTTCTTATGCCCAAGATTTCGTATTAGGACGAGTTATCATTATTTGACATTTTCATATTTTTGATTATTTGATGAACAGTACTTTTTTACTGTTCACACAAGTTATAAAATTATTTTTATAGTTTTAGAAATCGTAAAACCCGTAAACGTCGTATTTTATTCGTTATAGTTACGTTTTTAGCGATTCTTTCGAGTACGATCTCGTAATTAAAAGTTATATCATATTTTTGATGTTTTAAAAATATGAGTTTCTGTAATGAATAGTGCTTTTTATAAAAGTATTTATAGTCGTAAACTCGTAATTAACGTATCTTTTTCGTTATAAATCGGTTTTTCGAGTTTCTTATCATTTTGGAATCGTCATGAGGCGTATTATTATTATTTTAAGGCAAACTCACTGTATGGAATTCGGATTTAAAACAGCCCCTATGTATTCATTTATAAAAAGCTTGTTTTATTAACTTTATAAACCCTAATTTATACTTAAACATGTTTATACTTAAACCATATGTTAACATACTTTTACATCCATTTTTCCATGATATATATGACAATATGACATAAGAAAAAGTGTATAAATTCATAAACATAAGTGATAACTCATTTTACATATTAAAAAGTCCTAAGTGGTGATTTAGCCATAAATAACATATTACACATAAAATAATGATAATAAAAAGTATAAAGGAATTAGGAAGACCTTAGGGATGATGTATGAGATGAGAAATAAGTGCTAAACCCGTGTTTAGATTCAAAACCAAAGCTTACAAGCTTATAAACCCTAGATTAGGTTTGAAACCCTAATCTTCCCTTTTCTTCTTAAATCCTTGCAAATGAAGAACCAATGCTTGTAAACACCTTAGTGTGTCTTAGGATTGATGTGTATAGGCTTGTATGGATTGTAGAAAAATTTTGTATGATTTGTTTAGGTGGGTATATTGAGCCGTGGGGTTTGGAGAGCAAAAGAGAGAAATAAGATGATTTTTGCTAAGTATATAGTATGTAAAAATTCTCATATGCATGTGTATGTATTTATAGGAAGGGAATGAGATGCTAGGAGCTTAGTTTGACCAAGAATTCAAAGGGGGGGGGGGTGTGTGCCGTGGGTCAAGGGGACCAAGGGGAGGGAAACAAGGGCTTAAATGCCTTGGTCCCTTGGTTCCTTATAATGGGAATCATCCCATTAAACTAAGGATGATGTTCCTAGCTTATTTTTCTTTTCCTTTATATGTTTACTTGTGTTTTTATAAAGAAAAGTGTAAGTAAAAGTTTTATATAAAAATGTAAAGTATAGTTTTTATATAAAAGTATACTTTGTAAAGTCTTGGTATTTTGTAAAGTATTTGTTATCTTGTATATACATATGAGACGTGTATAAATATATACATATGATATACATATATACATATACATATATACATATACATATATACATATACATATATACATATACACATATACATTTATATAGGACATGTATATGTATGCTCATATGCATAAAGTTTCATAAACTTTGATCGTTGTATAAAAACGTAGGTATTTGTTGAAGCGTACGTTGATTTTTAGGGTTCCGGGAAAACCTAATTGTCATTTATCGCGAAACGTATACACTTTACGTATCCGATAAAAATAAAATGAACAAAGACCATAATTATTCTCAAAATAATTATTTAATACTTGATTGATGTAAACACTTAATTATTTGATGCCCGTTTACATTGAACGCTAATTTTTAGCTTACGCGATTTAGCTTAACATTTACGATTTAAAGCAAACGCGTACAATACAAAAGGTACATTGTGGATTTATCGACGTCGTCAACGACTTGAAAACACAGGGTGTTATATATGGCATGGAGTGGCATGGACATAAAGATGGCTAAAACTTGTTATCATTCACAATGTATGTAACTAGATTTTGGGACCTACCTTTGTAAAACTCTGATTTTAAATGAATGATAACGTATCTTTTAAACAACGTCTCTTTTGAGTCGTTTTCTATGATTATGATTGTTTTATCTATGAAGTAATACCCCATATTAGCTTCCGCTGCTATATGTAAAAATCGGGGTGTTACAGAAACTATTGGAATTGATGGCAAATTGTACAAAACTACGTGAAATGGTAAGAAAAAGAAAAGAGAGAAATTGTGAGCTGAAAAATAGAAAGAGAGATGTGTGCATAAAAACAGAAAGAGTGATTTGGTGAGCCAAAAGAAATGAGAGATTCAGTAAGTTTAAAAAAAAAAGAGCTTGTGAGAAGAATTCATTGATGATAGATGTCCTTTTTGGAAAGAAATTGAAGTTAATACTGGTAACTCAAACTTAATGCTGTTAATACTGGTAATATAACTTAATGCTGCTAAGCATAAAGTTTCTACTGCTGGTATACATTAATGCTGCTAAGCTTACATAGATGTTGTTGAGTTACTGATGCCGAGTTACTTACTACTGTTAGGCATCATTTAGTGCTGCCAATTCAAGTTAATGCTGCTGAGGGTGATTTTATAAATACTTCGATTCAGAGTTTCATTCGATTATTTATTCGATTTCAATCATTCAAACACTCTCTAAACGTAAAACCTAACTCAATTTCATTGTTAATCATCAAAACCCATCACAATGTTGACCCTATAATTTGCTGAAACCCACAACATGATCGGGTTCTTAGAAAAACCTGCTGTAAGTAATGGATTTTAGGAAATTATTGATTTTCTGAATGCTAATCAAATCTATTATGCTTTAACTGTCAATCCTACTATATACACATCTTGCATTGAACAGTTCTGGGCAACATCAAAGGCAAAAATGGTTAATGGTGAACGTCAGTTACAAGCCCTAGTTGATAAAAAGAAGGTGATCATCACAGAGACAAGCATTAGAAGTGATCTTCACTTAGAAGATGCAGGTGGTACTGATTGTTTGCCGACTGCTACTATATTTGAAGAGCTGGCAAGGATGGGGTATGAAAAACCTTCTCAAAGCCTTACATTTTATAAATATTTATTTTCTCCACAATGGAAGTTCTTAATTCATACCATTACTCAATGCCTAAGTGCCAAGACCACTGTATGGAACGAATTCAATAGCACTATGGCCTCTGCAATCATATGCTTGGCCATAAACCAAAAATTTAATTTCTCTAAGTATATTTTTGATGCTATAGTAAAGCACTTAGAGGGAGGGGTCAAATTTTTGATGTATCCATGATTTGTGCAAGTGTTTATCAATCAACAGCTTGGGGATATATCACATCAAAAAAAGATTTATGTTACCCTCTTACACATAAAGAAAATCTTTGCCAATATGAAGAGAGAAGGAAAGGACTTTTCTAGGAGAGTAACACCTCTGTTTGTAACAATGATGGTTCAAACTAATCAAGAAGAGGGTGTAGATTAAGGCATTCCTACTGATTCTTAACAGACACCCATTAGTACTCAACCATCATCCTCTAGACCTCAAAAGAAACAGTCTAAGAGGAAACAGAGGAAGGAAACTGAAGTTCCTCAAGATGAGACACACCATGATGATAGTGTTCCTATACCTTCTAATGATCCACTTCTCAGTGGTGAGGATAGAATGCAACTAACAGAATTGATGATTTTGTGTACCAACTTACAAAAATAGGTTCTTGATTTGGAGAAGGCAAAGGATGCTCAAGCAAATGAGATTGCTGGTTTAAAGAAGAGGGTCCAAAAGTTGGAAAGGCAAAAGAAATCAAGAACTACAGGGTTAAAAAGATTAAGGAAAGTTGGTGAATCTAGAAGGGTTGAATCCTTTGAGGATAAAGATAGTTTGGGTGCTCAGGAAGATGCATCCAAACAGGGGAGGAGTTTTGAAGACATTAACAAGGATGCTGAAGTTTCTTTAGTTGATGAAACCCAGGGGAGGTCAGATGATGCAGAAATGTTTGATACAGATGATCTTCATGGTGATGAGGTGATTGTGGATATGGCAGTTGGTGAGAAACAAGAGCAGAGTGCAAAGGTTGATGAAAGAGAGGTTAGTACTGGTGTTGAAGATAGTGATGCCCCTACAATTCTAGATACTACTGCT
The DNA here is from genome assembly GCA_026074375.1 of Tanacetum coccineum. Classification (NCBI taxonomy): domain Eukaryota; kingdom Viridiplantae; phylum Streptophyta; class Magnoliopsida; order Asterales; family Asteraceae; genus Tanacetum; species Tanacetum coccineum. Next base: position 29,102 of record BQNB010001603.1, on the reverse strand, counting down.
ACCAAGATTGATGAAATTACTACTACCAGTGCTCCAATAATAGCTATTGATAAAATAACTTTAGATCAAACTATTATTGAAATCAAAGCAGCTAAACCTAAAGCTGTTACTACTGCTGCTACAACAACAACTACAAGACCCAAGGCTAGAGGGGTTGTAGTTCAAGAGCCAGGTGAAATCAGAACAACAACATCATCTCCATAAGCATCACAACCTTCAAAGACTAAAGACAAAGGCAAAGCAATAATGATTGAGCCTAAAGTACCTTTGAAAAAGAAAGATCAGGTTGCTCTTGATGAAGAAATGGCAAGAAATCTTGAAGCTCAATTGCAAGTTGAACTTATAAAAGAAGAGAGGCTTGCAAGGAAAAAGGAAGAAGAAGCCAACATAGCTTTGATTGAATCATGGGAAAATACACAAGCTATGATGGAGGTTGATAGATTGCTGGCTGAGAGACTCCAAATAAGAGAGCAAGAGGAGTTGATAGATGAGGAGAAGGCAAAACTATCTATGGAATTCATAAGGAAGAGAAGAAAACATTTTGCTGCATTAAGAGCACAAGAAAAGAGAAAAAGACCTCCTACCAAGACACAAAAGAGAAATCAAATGTCTATCTATCATAAGCATATGGGTAGATATAAACACAATCAGCTAAAGGGCAGAAGCTATGATGAAATCCAAAAGCTGTTCGACAAGGAAATAAAGAGAGTAAATTCTTTTGTGGCTATGAATTCAGAGGCTCAAGAAATCAGTGGAAAGAAGGATGAAAGCTGTTCTAAAAAGGCATAAATTGCACAAGATAGTAGTTCAAAGAGAGCAGGGGATAAACTGGAATCTAATAAGTCAAAGAAGCAAAAGACTGATGAGAACGAAGAAGTTGAAGTAGATAATGAAGCTGAGCTGAAAAAGCATATGGTGACAGTCAAAGATGGTGATATAGCAATTGATGCTATACCACTTGCTACCAAAACTTTAGTGATTGTTGAATACAAGCTTATTAGAGAAGGAATAATGTGACATTATCAATTGATAAGAGCAGATGGAAGTTTCAAGAGATATTCTTCTATAATTAGGATGCTTCAGGGTATTGACAGAGAAGAGTTACAGACTCTCTGGAAGTTGGTAAAAACAAAGCATGGTGATACAAGGCCTGAAGATGAACATGAAAGAGTGTTGTGGGGTGATTTAAAAGTCATGTTTGAACCAAACATAAAAAATGATGTACGGAGAAATCTACAAGGAGTGCACTTTGTAAGGTTTGGAAATGTACATATCTTTATATTGGTTGAGAAAAGATATCCTCTTACACCAATAACAATCACAAATATGCTCAACAAGAAACTTCAAGCTGATTATTAGAATGAGATGTGCTATCAACTACTTAAGCTCATGGTAAAGCAGCAAAAGGGTCAATGAAGTGTTTGAATGCATCTTCCTGGTAGTGATGAGGACTTTTAATAAAGAAACTTGGAGATTCAAATGATGAACATCAAGTTTAGGGGAGGATTGTTAGGACTTAAAGACTTGAAGATGATTTTTAGAGTTACTACTGCTCATGTATATATTAGTGTTGTCAAGCATAACTTAGTACTGTTGGTGATACTAATGAAAATTATGCTAAGTAGTTAGTACTGGTAGTATAAAGTTACTACTGCTAGTTACTACTGTTAGTATAAGTTAGTACTGTTAGTATTAAGTTACTGCTGCTTGTTGAAGTTAAGACTGCTCAGAGTTGAAGACTGAAATATATGCTAAGTAGTTAGTGCTGCTAGTAGTAACGTTAAGACTGCTAGTACACAGTTACTACTGTTAGTATATATTAGTACTGCTAGTACTAATGTTACTACTGCTTATGTTTATCAGTACTGCTGGTACAAAAGTTTATGCTGCTGGATTACAACTGCTAGAAGAATTACTACTGTCAGAAGGATAAAGACGAGTAAAGAGATAAGGATTGTCTAGAGAACAAGAATACTTACGAAGATAAGTATTGAGTTATTTTTGTAAAAGATATGTATAATGTATTTGTTTAAGAGATTACGTTTTCTTTTAGAAAAGATCATGATATCTTAGGAAAGTATTGTAAGCCTTGTAGGACTCCTTGGTTTATAAAAGGAGGCTCTAGGGGAATTAGTTAATATACAAGTTTTCTTAGTTGTGAAGTCAATTAAAAAAGCTTCAAGGTTATAAACCCTAGTACTAGTGAAGAGTACTCGTATTATTGATCTAATAATATTGGAGCGTTTGGTTATATCTTTGTTCATTCACAATTACTGTTTTATTCATAATACTTCTAGATATTAAGGTGTAGATTCCGCATACACTTTAGTATACATACAAAATTTCTACAAGAAGTTATGTTGGATTTATCCAAGGTAATTTAACCTTAGATAAGCTAAGGAATCGATCAAGGATTAGGATCAACAAGTGGTATCAGAGCTTTTGCTTTGAGAAACCTTGATCTAGAAGTTATGGAATTTGAATCTGCACATAGTAATACTACTACTAAGCTACCCATACTCAAAACTAAGTGAGTATGAGATGTGGGTGATAAGAATTAAGCAGTACTTCCAGGTACAAGACTATGCTCTATGAGAGGTCATAGAGAATGGTAACTCATGGGTATCTGTACCACAAACAGCATAAGAGAATGGTACTTCAGTTACAAAGATGTCAGTACCTGTAACTGCTAAAGAAAAGATCAACAAGAAGAATGATGTAAACGCTAGAAGCTTGCTACTCATGGCTCTTCCCAATGAACATCAACTTACTTTCAGTCAGTACAATGATGCTAAAACAATGTTTGCTGCTATCAAAACACAATTTGGAGGTAATGAAGCCACTAAGAAAACACAGAAGACACTTTTAAAGCAATAATATGAAAATTTTAGTGCATCAAGCACAAAGTCTCTTGACTCTATCTTTAACAGGCTTCAGAAGATTGTTAGTAGGCTTGCAATTTTAGGTGTAGTCATCACTCAAGAAGACTTAAATTCAAAAATTTTGAGAAGCTTATCCCCTGAGTGAAATACTCATGTTGTAGTCTGGATGAATAAGGCTGAAATTGAAACAATGAGCATCGATGATTTGTACAACAACTTCAAAATTGTTGAACAAAGTGTAAAGAAATCTGTTGGTGCAAATAGTGGTGCTCAAAACTTGGCCTTTATGACTGCTCTAAGCACTAGTAGTACTAATGGTGTTAATACTACTAAACCTGCATATGAAGTAAATATTGTTAGCCCTAATGTTAACACTGCTAGTCCTCAAGTTAGTACTGCTAGCTTCAGTGATAATGCTGTGTATGCTTTCATAGTTAAGAATCCCAATGGTTCTAATCTCCTACAACATGCCTTAGAGCAAATTCATGAAGATGATCTGGAAGCAATGGATTTGAAGTGGCAGCTCTCTCTGCTAAGTATGAGGGCAAAGAGGTACTTTCAAAGGACAGGCAAGAAAATTAGTAGATATCCCCAATATTCCATTAATGCAAACAAACTCTTATTTAAGTGCAGGTTACATCACTGATCCACTGGACAGCAAAAACAACAAATTGATTTCCAGTGAGAAGGCACTATCATTTAATGTACAAATCAAGAAAATCTATAGAGTCTGGTTTCTGAAAAAGTTGATATCACAAAACCATTGCAAACAGAAGATGAATTCACAAATGATGATATAGACAAATGACGTTTGAACATAGCTGTTCAAGCCTCGGTCCTCAACGTCAAATGACTTCTGAACAACATGGTTCAGGACTCGGTCCTCAATGTCAAATGATGTTTGAACAATTCGGTTCAAGCCTCGCACCACAACGTCAACAAAAGTTCCTTTAGCAAGATATGATAGTTATGATGTCAATGATAGAGTTGGAAAGTATATTCGGTCCTTTGTTCGAAGAATTATTTTCAATGCAAATCTTAGTTGTTTTCAAATCTTCCGCTGTTACTACTGTTGATGCATCCAATAAACGTCAACAACAACCAGATTCAACTTCATCTACTTCAACTCTAGCAATAACTGTCACTGCTGATGGAAACTTCAATCTGTATATATTTTTGATTTTCCACTTTATTTTTTATTTATAAAATTTTTTTTGAAAAATAAAATAGAAAAATATAAAATCTAGAAAAACAAATAAAAAATCAGAAAATTTCAAAATACCAAAAAGAATCTTCTCGACATGTCTCTTGGAATCGATAACATTTACGTGCTTAGAAATGTCGATTAATATTGACACGGGTGTGTAAATAAAGTTCGAGCAAGAGTTCAAACATTTCAAAACATGTCATTTCTAAATTTTCCTAATGGTTTGTTATTAAATATCAGATAACAACCCGGACCTCAAAGTAAAGGAAAGTGTACGTTTCAAGTACATTTATCCTTAACAACGAAAAGAGAAATCTTTTCGGTCATGAGCTAATACAACAAAACATTTTAAGTTTTGAGCTCATGATGATGACTTATGTACATTTCAGTGCATAACTCGGACCTCAAAGTAAGGAAAGTTTATCTTTTTAGATAACTTATCCTAACAACGAGAAAGTTAAATTTCTCGGGTCTTAGGCTCCAATTCAAGACATTCAAAAGTTTTGAGCTCATGAAAATGGCTTGTAATCAATTCAGATTGCAACCCGGACCGAACGTGATAGGGAAGTGTATGCTTCAGTGCGCTTACTCTACGAATAGAAGAGAAGTCTTCTATCATGTTTTTAAAACCGTTGAACACAATTTTTCAAGAAAACCTTAAATGTCAAATCATTTGCATATCAAGTGATATCTTTCAAAATTGTGTGTTCAACACTCTCTTCCTCAGTCAATTTTTAACAATTGGTACAATGCATAAAAATGTCATCTTAACAAGTGAATCAATTTTTGAGGGGGATCTTTTTTAAACCAAAGCCTTTTAATGTATTTTGGGTACATCTCATAAATATCAATTTTATGTATCCAAAAACATTCAAGTGAAATTAAAATGAAGTATATCAAATGTCAAGTCATAATATACACTGTTCACTAAGGCAATCAATAAAATGTTCCACATGTCATGCTATGCACACATTCTTCTCCCCACACATGTTTTTAAGAAAATGTCATTTTAATCAATTGGTATCTCAAATACTAAAAGATTTAATATTTAAAATAAGGGGAGAAATGTGAATAAAAATGTGATATAAGAGAAGTGTGTGATCTTTAAATACTCCTAAGTGCAACTCTTTCTTCATGTGCAAAAACAATTTCGAAGACTTCGAGCCCATGTGTAGTGGGGAGTAATTCAAAATGTCTTAATGGTTTTATGGATCGATTCTTTCTACCTAACAACCAATTAATCTCACGAGGTCAATGAAGTCATAAGGTGGTTAAGGTTAGGTATAAGTCCTATGATCCAACCAGAACCGGAGAGATCTACCCATGGACATTCCATAGATAGAATTAGAAGTCCTTAGGTATGATTTAGAGAAGAATAAGAATCGGAAAAAATGTCGACTAAGATTGAGCTAACACTCGAACAATCACAACAAGGTGTTAGTGATGACGTCTTGGTAAGCCTTGAAGGAGGTTGAAAGAATGAAAAGAAAATGTATGGATAAAGGGATGAAAAGAAAGAAGCCCCTCCAAACAACAACTTAGGGCCTAAACCGGTGTCAATACATAATCGAATCAGAATCGCAAGATAAATGCTGGTATTGGAAGAAGAGCCGTCATGGACCCAGTGAGTCCACTGCACAACCCTTTCCCAGCCATACGAGTTTCTCTTAAAAAAACTGTCTCACTGTCAACGTTAGATACACACGTTATCTAATGACATCTGCACTCGATATTGTTGATATTGAAAGGTGGCATCTCTCCAGCCTTCCGAGTACTAAACCCAAATTGCAACAAATCGAGTCTAGATGCCAAGAAATAGATCAATATTAAAACTCTAAGGAAATACAATCCATATAAACAAATGTTGTCAACCCATTAAACAACAAGTTTAAACAAGAGTCCTACACATTATCCTTGATATCTTGCCAGAACATTCAGAGGATACTCTTAGTATTGCACAGTGACGAATGGAATCCTTCCCAGGGGGTCCCCCCCCCCCCCAACATCAACCAGCCTGTGGTAGGTGACTGCAAGATTCTATATGGAATCGAGCCCGTGCTAGCACTGGATATCAAATTTGGTCCAGTAAATAATGACACTTAATTCAGAATGATAGGTAAGCTAACTGATTCACTCTTATTGTGTTGTCTTCTTTGAGACGTTCCGGTAATGAGAACAAGTAAGCATGGTGAATCTAATACATTTGTGTTAGAGGATCTTACGCTTTGAGCTGGAAACCCTGTTAAGGATATTCTTTGAATCTACCTTATCACAGGTATAGTATTTATACTATAAAAAGGGGAACCGGTGGTTATTGTAACCTAAAATCGATGAATGACAAAGACATTTCGTCCATATCTGCTGTTTATCACTAACATTCTAATGCAGGTACATACGTCGAAGTTGCAGCCTCGTTCCAGCGAAGTCGGTCAAGAGCACAAGATGATCAAGAAAGTCAAATCAATTGATTCAAGTCAAGGATATAATGCAAGATTAAAGATCTCAAGCATTCAAAGTCAAAAGATGAAGGCTCAAGATCAAGATCACTAAGCATGAAGGAACAAAGCCATTACATACAAGAAAAGACAAAGACAAGACCAAAGAAAGAAAGGCTCAAACGTCATATCTTCAACACTGGTGAAGATAAAGTCAAGCCAAGTCAAGATAACCTCTATCAAGAACGTCAACGTTGGGGAGATTAAAGAAGACCTCAACATTGGGGGAGATTGTTAGCCTTAATTTTATTAATCAAAAACAAGAACTTTAATCGATCTTATAGTCTTGTAATGTAATAGGCTATCGGGTATAAACGTGCTTGGATTTGCAATCAAATATTGTGGGTTAAACGGCTCAAAGCCTAAGTTAAGCCAAGCCCGACCCAAGAATGAAAGCCCACAAGCATAACTTAGACTTAGGGTATAAATACCCCTTCACCTCCCAAGGTGAAGGGTGTTGGTTACTTTCTCTTATCTTTGTAACTCACTAAAAACTTTCTCTCTAATCTAACTTTCTTACTTTTCTATCTTTCTCTTCTCTTAATTTCGTGTTCATCAACGTGGTTAGGATTGTTAGTTGTTGTGTTTGGATCTCCTTACAGTGGGATAACAAGAGTCACTTGACTCTATCTTATAATAGTGCTCCCTTAAAAAAAGAAAAAGATTGTTTAGTAGGCTTGCAATTTTGGTGTGGTCATACACTAAATAAGACTTAAATTCAAAAATTTAGAGAAGCTTTTGCATCCAGAGTGGAAATACTTTATGTTTTAGTCTAGATGACAAATGCTATAATGAAACAATGAGCAATGTAAGATTTGTACAACAACTTCAAAATTGTTGAAACAATATGTAAATAAATCTGTGGTACAAGTACTGTGCTCAAAACATGGCCCTTTATGACTGCTCTCCAAGCACTAGCAGTACTAATTATGTTAATACAAACTGCTAATATCGCTTATGAAGTTAGTACTGTTACCCTAAATTTTAATACTGTTAGTCCTTTGTGCTGTTATGGCTTTTCAAGGTGAGAAACCCTAAAATACCTAATCTCTTTAAAGTAGGAGCTTAGAGCAAATTCATGAAGATGATTAGGAAGCAAGGAGATTGAAGTGGCAACTCTCTCTGCAAAATAGTATGAGGGCAAAGAAGGTACTACAGAGGACAGGCAAGCAATTTTTATTAATGCTACTGATACTGCTGGTGTATGAAAAAGTTCCAGTAGAGGCGCTTCAACTGTCACAAGAATGGTACAACATTGGCCAGAGAATGTAGAGCATCAAGACAACAAGATGGTCAGTTCAGAAACCAAGACAACACTAGGAAGCAAGGAAATAATAAGGACACGTCTTCGAAGGCAATGTTGGCTATAGATGGTGTTGGCTTTGACTGGAGTGATATTGCAGAAGAACAGGTTACAGACAAACAAGGCTCAAAAGCGTTTTCAGACTCTGAGGTATATCCAAGATAAAACTTGTACGAAAACTTGTCTGAAAAACTATGATAACTCTTAGGAAACATATGATGATTTAATTGTTAATGTCTAATCAAAACTGAAATTTAAAGCAACTACTTATAAAAGAAAGGTTTAAGCATCAAGTAGAGAACAACTTGTCACATATAAAAGAATTGAGGATTTTCTTTTTAGTGAAGAAGTTGCAGTTCTTAAAAAGAAGTAGCTTGCAAAGACTAATTAAATAAGTGTGCTAAAAATGAGTTTGAAAAATAGTCCGGCAGTGCAATACGCAAGTTAGGTTCATATAACCCTAGTGAAAGTCAAATTGGCGCAGGGAAAAAACGAATTTTGTGTTAATATTACGGATCAGCGGTATGACATAGGTAAAAGTAACGCTTTAAGGTCTGAAAACGAGCAATAAGCGCCATAAAATTCCTTTCAATTCAAGTGCAATAGCTACCATCTGGAGTTAAACTCTAACTAAAAATATATGTTAATGCCTATTCAAAATGCTCCTCCAACAATACGGTTGGGATAAATCAATCAAGCACTGAGTGGTTATGTACTAATCGAGCACTCCTGCTCACGTTCGCAGTAAAAAAAATTGGCTTAATAATATAATAAAATAAGACAGAAACGTGACCGAAATATAAGTCGACGTCATTTCTAATAACGAAAGAATGATCGTCTCTAGGATGACAATCATAACGCATCCCATCTTGTTTGCTTCCTCGAGATTTGAAATTATTCGATGAGTCCTTCTCAGGGTCCTATGCAGGGGTAGTTGTAACGAAGAGTAGTAGGAGTAATGTCGTGACTCACTTAGGTAATCGTCATGTGCTGTAGAAGATAATCAAGTATATCCAAGACTGGGAGGAACTAACAATTCTGACAACGTCTATCAGAAGATCAGAATACTAAGATTTTTTTTTCGAGGTCTTCGTCTGAATCGTATAATATACGGGAAAGTGAGGGATGTGACTTAACGATTGCGTCATGGCAAAAACAAAGATGTGCTTAGTCTATAGGTCATAGTGGGTAAAGATAAAGATCACATATAAAATGACATATTGGACTATAGAACAAACATGAAGGCATGAAATATGAACGCACAAGACCAATGCAACTTCAAGTGACCTTATGCCTATGACTCCACCAAACACGATACTTGGTAGCTACTCCCGACATTCCATGATTCTACCTGAATTAGACAGAGTTAATCAAGTTCCGTCTAATTAAAGCCAAATGATGCAATGTCTGGACTAGTCAACTCCTATCATGTTTGGTGTTTTATAAAATTACTTTTTGGTTATAGTTGTCGTTTTTAGTTTTTAAAAAACCGGCATTCACTATAGCCACCGCTCTGATACCAAATCTGTAACACCCCGCCAAAGCGGAAACACGGAGTGTGACAGCTCAAGGCACAAGCATATGGTAATAACACAACATTATAATTAATTTGATAAGAAACAGTACAATAATATCATAATTGTCTTCACCGAACATTGGCGTTTAAAACAAAAGTTTAAAGTTCACAAAAGCTTCGTCTTGACATTTCAAAGTTTAAAAGGGACGACACGATAAGACCATGATGCAATGCCTTCATAATAAAACTACTGACGATCACCTGAAATGCATGAGAAAATGGGTAAACTATGAAAATTGTTGGTGAGTATACGGATTTATGAAAATGTAGTAAGAACCCATTTATAAATAAGTCATCATGGCAAGAGTCTTGTAAATCTAACAAATTACAAGTCCCCGCACATACAGACTTGTAATAAATATTCATTCACCTACACTTCCAGGATAAAAAAAAGTCCCGCAAAATAAGTTTAATAAAAGAAACACATAGCCAGAGTCCATATTAAAATTAACTCAATACAATGTCACGCCATACAAAACATTATCGAATGAAATTCACATACAATTCCATAATATACAGATATGCCCAATAATAGAAAGTCTATAATTTTCAAAGCCAACTTTTTGATATAAAAGTAAAAATGTACACATTAAAATGGCACATACGCAATAAATATAAGTGTCAAATCACATATGACCGATAGCCCATATATATAAATATTATGCAAATTCGTACAATTGGGAACCTAGAGTTTTGCCGTACCTTCTAATACGCTATCCATAATATTTACACTCCAGAACAGCGAAGCGCAACAAGTATGTATAAATTGGGATCAGAACAGCAACCCAAAGGGGGACTTAGACAGGTGAGGGGAAAGAACAGGATCCCACACACCTAACACTGTATCCATGCACCTTACGTATTCACACAGAATACGCAAAGTCTTGTTTTAATAAAAGTCACACGTATTAGAAATATAATACGTGAAGTTTAATATTAACCAAGTCTTACATATTATAAAAATAATATGCAAAGTTCAACAATGTACAAATAATACGTATATCATAAGATAATATGCAAAGTCTCAATATGGCAATTGACAGATTTAAAAATCAGTTCATAATATGCAATAATTCCTAAAATAAAGAGCAGTAAAACGAGGATCTTGCGAATACTCAAAAGCACTTATCAAGTTCAAAAGTAGTTCAAGTTGTCCAATATAGTTTAAAATGTCCAAAAATGTCCAATAAGTCCAAAAAGTTCAATATAGTCCAAAATGCTCAATAATGTCCAAAGTAGTTCAATAAGTCACGCGCATATAAAATAATTCGCAAAGTACGTTCAAATATTTCAAAATCAATAATATTCATGCAAATCACTCCAAAAACGTATAAAACATTTAAAAAGAGGGGCCGTGAACTCACCTTAACGATTAAAGCGTGAGTACAAGAATGAGCACACCGAGTATCACTAAAAGCAACCCTCGAACGTAGACTTCACTAGACGCGACCTAAGACAAGTAAAAATACTTATGAAAATCTAAATATTACGCTTGACAAGAGAACGACAACTAGGTAGGTCACGCATTTTAAAATATTAAAATAATCTTATATGTTAATAGTGTAATTTTTATAATCTATCCATTCCGTTGTTAAAATATAACTAATAGATGATAAAATTTAACATAACACATGAAACGTACATATAATAAACATAATACGTATAACAGATAAAATAACTATACTTATAATTTTCGTGATAGTTTTGAAGAGCTTAAAATGGACAAGGGCCAAAAGTGTTACTTTAAGAATCTATAATATTTATTTGTATGTATCTTTATAAATAAGGGATCAAAATAGTAAATTTTCATTTGAAACTCTAGCATATGACGTGAACTCTTTTTCGTTAGTTGTAATATACACAACTAGTAAATTTAAGACGTCTACAAGGCCGCGTACGAGGGGATCTATATTGAGTCTGTTGGAGGAAAGTAAAGTGGTAATTGTGACAAACATGGGTATGATGATGGAAGTTGTGTTAGAAACATTGAGGAGATTATTGAATCCCAAGGAAATATCAGGGTTCATCGATGAATTTTTTGTCCTTGAATGTTTAAGGCCTCACCCATAAGGCCAAAAAGGATTGGGTAAAGGAGTTGTGTACGAAGAATAAAGTAAACTTTATGGGTCTTCAAGAAACTAAGATGGAGGCTATTAATTTGTTTGATGTTCGAGCTTGTTGGGGGAATGCTAATTTTGATTGTGTTCACAGTGATTCTGTTAGGAAATCTGGGGGGATTTTATGTATTTGGGATACAAGTTCTTTTAGTAGGAGCAGCATGACGGTCTCGGATTATTTTGTTATTATTCGTGGTGTTTGGTTAAAATCAGGTATGGATCTTCTAATAGTTGTGGTTTATGCTCCCAGAAGCTAAAGAAAAACGTATGTATATTGAGTATTTGGTTCATGTATCCGAACCAATGGAAGGGGGAAATTGTCATGATGGGGGACTTTAATGAGGTTAGATATAAGGCGGACAGATTTGGGTCGAATTTCAATGCGCGTGAGGCGGATATTTTTAATTCTTTCATTCTCAATGCGGGAATTGAGGAGATTCCGTTAGGCGGTAGTATGTATACTTGGTGTCATCGATCGGCTAAGAAAATGAGTAAACTGGATAGATTCTTTGTTTCTTGCAATCTTATTGTGGAATGTCCAAATATTAGTGCGGTAAACGTTGGAGGATGATTATATTCGGGTATCATAGCCTATTCTATTACAAGAAGCATGCAATGACTATAGTCCTACTCCGTTTCGGTTTTTTAATTATTGGTTGAAAATGGATGGTTTTGATGCTTTTGTTAGAGATGCGTGGCATGAAGCTCCCTATAATAATCATAACGCAATTCGGTGTTTCATGAGTAAGTTGAAATTTCTTAAAGCACGTATCCGTAGTTTGGTTGGCGGGTGCACAGATTGAATGTTAAGGGTGACGTAAATACTCTTAAACAGGAATTGGGTAAGTTGGACGAAAGTATTGACAAGGGTTGTGGGTCTGATGAGATAACTTGTAAGCGATTGGAGACTTTGAACAAGATTCAACAGCTAAATAGTATTCATGCTTCGGAAGTCGCTCAAAAAGCTAAGATTAATTGGGCGATCGAGGGAGATGAGAACGTGAAATTTTTTCATGGCCTTCTAAACAAGAAACGCAGTCAAAATAACATCAGGGGGATCTTGTCAAATGGGGTCTGGTTAGAAGATCCGGGTATGGAGGAAATTAAGAATTTTTTGAATCATTTTCGTTGTAGGGGTTTGACCAAACCTTTTCGATGGAGCAGAAGCGCGTATTAAAATTCCTTTATCCAACTCGTTATCACATGATCAGAAAGAGGATTTAGAGAGTATGGTTACTAAAGAGGAGGTTAAAAGGGCGAGGAATGTGGTATAGATAAGTCTCCAGGCCCGGATGGTTTCACGTTTAGCTTCTATCGTCATTTTTGGTCTCTAATTGAAACGGATGTTTTTGAGGCGGTGATGTACTTCTTCTCGAATGGTATCAATATGCCTGTGGGGTGCAATTCTAATTTTATAGCTTTGATTCCTAAAAATCCCGATGCCAATAATGTTTAAAGATTTTGTCACGATTATGTTGATTGGTAGTTTTCATAAGATTAATCAACCAAAATCTTGACTAACAAATTAGTTAATGTGATTGGAGACCTTGTCAATGAGGTTTCGATCTCGGCCTTTGTTTGCGGGAACAAATATTAGACTGCCCATTTAATTCTTAATGAAGATTTGCAATTGATGCCATATTAAGAAGAAACATGCTCTTATTTTTAAAGTGGACATTGAAAAAGCCACGACTCGGTTTCGAATGTGGAAATTTTTATTGGATGATGTTTATATATAGTTTTGGTTCATGGGGGAGCAAATGGCGTGCTTAGGATTCAAACTTGTCTGAATTCATCTAGAGGCTCTATCCTTATTAATGGTAGTCCTATCGAGGAGTTCCAATTCTTCAAAGGTCTAAAGCAAGGTGATCATTTATCTCCGTTTTTATTCATCCTTATTATGGAAAGTTTGCACATTTCTTTTCAACGAGTAATTGATGCGAATCTCTTCACGGGTATTAAACTAAACTCATTGGTGAATTTGACTCATTTATTTTATGCGGATGATGCTTTATTTATTGGTCAATGGAGTGACTCTAACATTGATACGCTAGTGCATGTGTTGGATTGTTTTCACCGGGCATCGGGCCTTCGTATCAATATGTGCAAGAGCAAGATAATGTGTTGTTCCATGAGTGGAAAATTGGGAAGGTGAATGAATGCGGCGGCCACATTGGGATGCCTGGTAATTGAAAACTCCTTTTACCTTATTTGGGTACAAAAGTTGGAGAGTTAATATGTGGCTCCTCAAAATGATTCAAGGCGAGATGTGGAGGCTAAGGTTTTGGCCCTTCTATCTAAATGGAAAATGAAGACGCTTTCTATTGGCGGTAGATTTACTCTCCTTAAAGCGGTTTTAGGATCTATGCCTATATTTCATATGTCTATTTATAAAGTTCCTATAAATGTTCTTAAATCCCTTGAATCATTCGTGTCGTTTTTTCAATGGGATTGAAGCGGGAATCAGAAAGCTTCGTGGGTGCGGTGGATCAAAGAATTAAAACCCTCCGAGAAAGATAAAGGGGGTTTGGGGAGACAGCTTATATGCTATTAATAGGACGTTATGATCAAAATGATAAGCGATAACGATTCTCAAAAGGTCCACTCTCTGTGGGTCCAAAATAATTAAGGCAATATAAATTGCAGTTATGGTGGGCTGGATGAAGGTGTTTCTGTGGTGTTAATGACTTTCTCTGGTCTTCGAAGTTAATGAGAATCCAAAGTTCTTAAGGTCCGGGAATTATATGTCAGAATTCATTAAATTGAAGAATCGGGATGGTGTTTTCTACTTTGTACTAGACGAAAGATGGTATGTATGAGGAGTCCTCAAACATTTGTTCCCCAAAGTATATGCGTTGAAGTCAAGTAAACATGCGACAGTTGAGTTATGAAGTTGAATGATCCAAGTTTTGATACATACGTTTCGTAGAGCGCAAGAGTTGGTATCGAAAAATCTGGCTCAATTCTTTATTTGGCAGAACGAGCAAATCGATCAACCTCGTGCATTGCTGATCGGGTTTCAGGTGGACGTTAAGTCAGATGTGGTAAATTTCCGGTGGCATCTTGCGAAGAGTCATTACACAACAAACTTACCAGGATCTCAAATGTGAAAACCATGTGGGATCACATGTGTACCAATTAATTTAAATATTAATGCTTGGAAAATAAAATTGACGCTTTAAACCTACTAGATTTAATCAATCTCCGCTCGGTAGTAAATAATGTGTCCAATATATGTCCGGTGTGCAATACGTGTTTGGAGACGCCTTCAACCATTATTTTGTTTTTTCAAGTGCAGCGTGATTAGACAAATTGTGACAAAAATTCTATCTTGGTGGAATTTGAATTGTATAGGTGAATAGCATAATGAAGAAAGGGCTTTGTGTTTGGATTCGATTCGCAAGCAGAGTCCCAAACACAAAACAGATAATCGAGGGTGTTTTAACGACCGGATTTTGGTGGTCCAGTGTTGAGATTATCGTAATAAACTCTTGTACGAGAAGAAGAGTCCTACAAAAGGCGACGATTTTTGTTAATCAAGTTTCTGTTTTATTTTATATTGGAGTAAATTTTAGATGTAAAGCGCTTTTTTTCTTTGGACGAATGGCTTTAAAAATCCTTATCTTGTAGTTGTTAGACTAGATCCTTGCAAGCCATCTTAATAAATGTCGTTCAAAAAAAAATATACCAACTAGTTTCCATGACAAGAACCCTTTTTTTAAGACCATTGTTCCAACATTTCAATCACATGACTGATATTATCACCTTGATTTTGAGTATTTATGAATTCTTTTATATATGCTACATCATGATAACATATATATAAATAAACACAGCCATCTTAGCGACTCGTCAATAAGTTGTTGCCACTTATTGTAATGTTTTTTTTATCATCATTTACATTCGATATAGGTTACTAATATGTGATTGTTATGCAAGTGAATTATGGCGCAAGTAATACCTTATCTCCCCGCAAACATACGAGTGAATCGAGGTCGTGACGCACGAGTATATTTACCGACACGAACATGAATACTAACAAGGTTAAATCTACCCGAGACTTGAACCAAAACACGAACTCGAACCCGCGGCTAACGAACAAAAACTCTTAAAGACACGTGAAAGTATTCCGTTAGCTGCATGTTGCGCTTTCTATAAATGTTTGTGAACAATCAAAAGAACCCGCGCGTTGTGGCGGGGCTAATTTTTTCCCGAATAATTTTTTTTTACGTTTCGGGGTTTATTTATTATGGCGATGCTTATGGCGGGCAAATTTTTAATATTTTCTTTTTTGTAGATTCGGGGAAAAAAAATTTGCGTTGGGGCGGGCCTAATTTTAACCTGAATTTGTTTTTTTTTTTATTCTTTATTTTGGGACGTTTTTGTAAATTTTTTTTTAAACGGAATTTTTGTGTAAAAAATCAAAATATTTTAAAATTGAGGGTCCGTTTTGTCATTATTTTTACTTTGGGCCAGAATTAAGGCATAATTTTTTGTGTTTTTGGCTAATTTTTCCCGGATATTTCTTTTTTTTTGTATGATTCAGGAAAATTTTTTTTGCGTTGGGACGGGTTAATTTTTTCCCAAAATATTTTTTTTTTGGGACGGTTCGATATCTTTTTTTTTATTTTTTTTGTGGCCAATGAATGTAAAAAAAGTGTGAACAAAAAAAACTTGACGTGTTTTTTTTTGTTAATATTTTTAACGGGGATTTTTTTTGTTAAGAAATCGTAAATAGTTAAAGTTAAGGGAACGTTTTTCTTTTTTTACTTGTGCCAGAATTTGGCCACATTTTATGGCAATTTTTAGGCTAGTTTTTGTCTACAAATGTGTAATTATAATAATTTTTTTTAATGGTTATGTTTGGGCCCTAATGTTTAAAAAGTGTTTATTTATTTTTTTTTGCTAATGGGTTTTTTTTTTAAATACAATTAGGTTACCCGCAGCATAAGCGGACGGCAATTAAAAAAATTTACTAACTCAACTTTCCGTAATTTCCTACCAGGCTTAGTATTTTGTTTTTCACAAATGTATGTGTTGATGTGTGTTTCCCGTATTTTTCCCCCGCAACACCATAATTAACAATCACCATTCACCTCGCATGAAAAAAAAGACAACACTCTCTCCGAAAGTATATATAGTTTTAACGTATCAAGTTTATATTTAATTAAGATTAAAGTTGTAAAAAATATAAATCAACATAAAATAAACACATTTAAATGTAAAAAAAATTTTAAAAAATATATCAAAATGATTGTTGAATTAAAGAGCATAAAGTTTTAAAAAATATGGTGAAATTAGATCAAAATAAAATTAAATAGATAAAAAGATATTTCAATTTAAAAATAAAAGTGATTTTTTAATCAAAATGTGACACGTGTCACTTTATGATGTGATTACCAAAAATGAGATTGATGGTCAAGATTGCACCTTTTTATCTTAATTTTTAATGGGTCCCACATTATAAATGCTTTAAAAGTATAGAAGTATAGATATTGATCATGGGTAATTTGTTAATGCATTCCTCGTACCATAAAGCTGCATTCCAGTGTTCACTCACTTGATTACAAACTCCCAAGTGAAGATAAGCGGAGGACACTCCTGTATAGAGGTAAATCGAGCAAAGAAAGAAACAAAAATCAACAAGAGTAAGAAGAAATATTCTGAATAAAGTTGAGAAGAATAATATTTTATTTGTAAAATTATATTAAGATTGGTCCAAAAATATGGTGGTGTTACCGGTCAAGCGTATTATGCTTAATCTAATGCAATTTTCACATAATCAAAACACCCCTAAGTTATGAGGTCCATATCGTTTCCTATTCAATCAAAAAACCGTGACCTATATACGTGCAACAACAATCCCATACCTTGATGGCTTGATGAACAAACAAACTATGTCTCAACTACATTGACCATGAAAAAAATACAGAAATCATGCAACACCAGAACAACACTCGTTGCTCATAGTCTTCTACAAACATCCTAAAATCTTAAGAGCCTTAAGATTGACAATAAATTTGAGTCACGCACTACGCATTGTCTCCACCTATGACATAAATTTTTGTTAAAACATTATAGATACAAACACGAACCAATTAGCATGGATAATGAAGAAAAAAGGATTTATCCATTCTACTGTCTTCAATGGTTAAAGAAAAATTCATAATTAAAACTATAAACAATTATCCATTGTGAACAATTATCCGAAAGATGCAAGCACTTAGTCGAAAAGCTGAACATTATTATATCACTCGATCTAGCATTAGGGGCTAGCAAATGTACTCATCTCCTTTAATTTTGAGACTAATTGAATTGTACCAAAAAAAATAAGCTAAATCTGTGTAAAAAATAATCACTCACAAAGCTTATGAAAGAACGATAAAGCCTAAACCAACAAAAGTGATCATCATGTTTTGCTAATCTTTTACTTAGTAAAAGAAAAACGAAAAGTGGGACTTTTGCATTTAAAAAAAAAGAATATTTCCTTATTAGGTATGATGCTTTTAATTTTTTTATTATTTTTGAATATATGTTTAATTAAAAAGCTTAAATACTTCCAAAATTGGCATTATTTTGGTGGAGAAATCTCATGGAGAAAAAAAAAACACATAAAAATATATTTGTCAAATTTATAAAAACAAAAACTTGAAAAAAAGAAGAGGTAATTAATAAAACTTTAGTGGTTTAATTTTAAATAAATTATATAGAGTTAAGTGTAAATTTATAAATTTACAAATTTTATTATAACTTAAAAAAAACAAATAACCCCTTAAACTTTCATAACTTATAAAACAGAAAAAATAAAAATTATATATATATTTAAAAAAAAACATAATGTACAAGCCTCGTGCGTGCACGGGGATTAAAACTAGTAGCATAGCAAATTAGAAACCAGTTATCCCGAAAAGTGACTAACTTTTTAAAAATTAATTAGAATTTTCCATGACTAAAAAATGGTTTTATATTGATACAATGGTTTACATGTTCAATACCTATTGCATTAACAAAATAATTAAATCCCGACTCGTTGAATTGAAACCATACCTTGGATTAACCGACGTTCCTCAAACTTAAATCCTGACTCGTTGGAACAAACCTGATTATAACAAAAATGTTGTAGAAAATTAGACATGAAACCTAAAATCTTACCTAAATCATTGAAGAACCAAAGTTGAGCCAAAGTTGAATCGAATTGAGTTGTAATTAATTTTGAGAATCGTGATTGTGATATTCAAACTTTGGTTCTTCAATGATTTAGGGTTAATTGTATTCTCGACCTGTTCTTCAGTGAAATTGATTTATGTTGACGATTATTACATACGTTTGGTTGCCGGGTGTAGACTCATAGTAGTGGGGGATATAAACATCATCAACAGATTCTGTTCTTCCAACATACTAGTAACTTTTTTTTATTAACGGCTCTAATCTTTTCATCAACACACCACCAACAGGTAATCAGTTAAAAGTTATCCTTTATTCTTGTCGATTGGTTTATATTAGATAAATCATGAGATAATCAATAGATGATTAAAAAAAAAGACTTGATTTTTAGTTTTTATCAATTGTATTTGTACAGCCCTTTTTGATTTTGTATGCCTATTTGATTATTGTTATTTGTTGGAGGGTAATCCTATACTTCACAAACCACCAGGTAATCGATTATGTTATTTGTGGTATGCCTATTCGTGTTCTATTTTTGTGAGTGATTTATAACTATATTTCATAAACCACACTACCATATGTTATATTATATAGGAAAATTGCTAATGATTAGAAATTGATAGGATGTTTATAACCTTTTGATAGAAACTGATTTGAGTCTTCTGTTATGATAATGATAGTATTTTACTAACATTCCCTTGTTTTCACTATTACATACGGGACAATTTCATCCATATCATTTCAAATCTTGAATATTACATGAATATCCTTGTAAATTTTGATATTACGTCAATATCCTTGCAAATTTTCATAATACTCAAATATATCCAGATATACAATTAAAATCATTTTAATTTACAATATCTTATTTAATTATTAGTATATAAATAATATTACCTTATTACCCTCCATATGATCCTCAGTTTCGTAGTACAATCTCCGTGTGGTTCATATTCATCATCTAGAATCTAGAAACATATGATACGATTATAGTTGTTGAATATTGATTGGTTTTTTCGGATGTTCCAAATCGAGCTCAGACTTTTTAAATGTGTATGTATGTTGAAAAAGTAAAAACTGAAAATTAAAGTCCATTTTATTTCTCTTCCGTCAATGAATACCAAATTGTTGAAGGGATTACAGTTTGATATTGTACTTTGATAGTCTAATTCTATTTCAATTAGAATACCATCTGAGTATTGTAATCCTTATTTTTATTATGTTTGCATCTATTGGGATATGGGGTATCACGTGCTTGATTATTGGACCATACATTTCGAAATTATTATGATGAAGAACATGTTGTGATAAATCAATATAACTCAGAAAGAAAGATCACGTTGTGGAACAACACAATGGATATACTTAACTGTGTTTTGAGTAATTTGATTAAAAAGATAAGGGTATAATTGTAATATTACATAGTTTTAAAAAAATAAAGTTATTTAATTTTAATTACAAATAATAAATGGATATAGATGTGTATTACAAAAGTTTAAAAGGACATTGACGTAATATTAATATTTAGAAGAGAGAAGTGCAAAAATCATCCATGTGTTTTGTCAAAAAAACCGTCTCACGTCCCTTGTTAAATAATTGTCCAAAACACATCTCTTCGTCAATGTTTTGGGACACGATACATCCCTTGGACTAACGGTGCAATTTTTTTTCGTTAAGTATTAACGAGCGTCTAATTTTTAACGGTGCAACTATATAGGAGGGTATTGTTGTCTTTTTGCTGCCACATGGATGATTTTTGCACTTCTCTCTTAAAAAAAGTTTTTGTTTGTTTTTTAATTTAAAAAAAAACTTTTTTACATTATTATTCGTAAAAAAAATTAATTTTTTTTACAAAATCTTTAAAAAAAATTAAAAAGTGCGAAGTTTTTAAAAAAAATTTGTAAATTTTTTTTTAAAAAAGTTTTTAAAAAATTTTGTAAAAATTTTTTTAAAAGTACGATTTCGGTTCGATTATTTTTAAATTTCGTACTTTTTTTAAAAAAAATTGTACATTTTAAAAACTTTTTAAAAAAAATCGCACTTTTAAAAATCTAAATTTTTTGAAAAAGATTTAAATCTTTTTCGTATTTTTTAAAATCTTATTTTTTAAAATGTACAAAAAATTTAAAAAACATCGCACTTTTTAATTTTCTTTTTAAATTTCGCACTTTTTTTACAAAACTTTTAAAATTTTTTTGCACTTTTTAAATACTAAGATTTTAAAAATTACAAAATTTTTACATTTTTTTTTCAAAACTAAGATTGTAAAAGTACGAATTTTTTTTTAAGTTTTGTAAATTTTTTTTTAAAAACAAACAAAACTAATTTTTTTAAAAACAAACAAGATTTTTGTAAATTGCGAATTTTTTTTAAGATTTTGTAAAAAAAATTAAAATTGTTAGAATCAAAGAAATTCAGATCCGGTGGTCTAGGTAGCTCAAAGATGGAAGTAATCAGATCCGCTTAGAGCTAATTATCCTAGGGTGGTCTTCTACTTTCTTCAAGCTGTCACTTTTAGCTGGCGGGATCCTATGTTTCTTGAGTATGCTCCTAGGCTGAGATCCGCTAGCATCAGTGCAACTGTTTACTCCTGTAGAAGGAGGCACAGGGACATTAGACTTCTGAGTGTGCATTGGCTCTACATGTTTGTGTGTATTAACTCCAAGGGCTTCATTTGTCATAAGTTGTTAACTTTAAAACCTTAAATATAATTTCAAGATTAGTGACTTAGGCTTATAACTACACTCGATCAATATTGTCAACACCTCATAGTTTTAAAATGCTTAGGTTTGTTTGGAAATAATTATGTAGTTCTTAGAAGCCTTGAAGTGAGACATACATTTGAATGCACAACGTGTACACATGACTTTCAATGATAACTTGCTCGTGCTTAAGATTTAAGTTGAAGACTTGGTTTATCTAGTTTCCAGCAGTTAAGGGGTGGATGGTTGAAGACCTGGATAACTATCACTTAAAGGAGTTACGTTGTAGTACTATGTGTCACACGCAGAAGACGATGTGGATAATTGCAAGAGGAGATGAATGTCTCATACTTTGGGAGGGGTATTTAGTACTTAGAGATTTGCTTGGAGCACAAATTCTCTACATCATTCTTCCAACATTACTGCAAGCTTAAGTCACAAGAACGGGGAATTCCACTTCAGTTTCAAGTTTGGTATATCGGGTTTACTCCACCAGTGGTCACTTCATTTAGCCTACATCAAGGGTGGTAAAGATAGTCAGAGAGAGTTAATGAGGAGAGATTTGATCGGTAGATGAATCTCACATGATACATTTGAGTTGATTTCATTCTTCTCACAAGATTTCAAGTATATGTGTGTACAATGTGTTGTTGGTTCTGAGGTATCAAAACCAGCAAGGGGGAAGAAGACATACATTTGAATGCACAACGGGTACACATGACGAACTTCATACCTTTTCCTTGTTTAAGGTCATTCCGGGAAGACGAAAGTCATAACCGCAGAGAAAATCAGGGTTGCAACGTGTGGCTTTTGGTGTATTATTCCAACTACGTGGGGGAAGAGATGTAAGAAACAGTTTCTCTAATGATAAAAGAGGTACACAATTGTATGATGATTCCTCAATTAGTCATCATCTTGGAGGGAGAAATGTGTACATCCGGTACTTAGTTAATTTTTTATGTTACAGTTTTGATGCTACCGTTTCGACTACATAGAGGGAGAAATTGCGTACACTCGGGACTTAATTGACTTTGGTGTAGCAATTCATATCTGCACTTTCCTGGAGGGAGAAATATATACATCAAGGACGCACAACAAGTTCACTTGATTGGGCTTTATAGAATATGCCGGAG
>BQNB010001602.1:19570-136628 GCA_026074375.1 Tanacetum coccineum | reverse complement strand
TGTTCTTCTTTATACTGCATTGTTTAGTTTCCGCCTAAACAATTGTTAGAGTCTCTCACGTATATACTTGTGATTACATGAGTACTATACAACCACAAAGGCTAGAAGATCTATCTAGTTTTAGATCCTAACAAGTGGTATCAGAGCCAGGTTATCAAATCTAGACCTAGTACCATGTACCCAGAACCTGTTGAGGAGGAGGTTAAACCTCTTTACTCAAGGTTTGTCAAGGCTGGGGAGATGCATGCAGTTCCTCCCTCCATCACTGGAACTTATATGCCCATCCCATACAAGTCTGACATAGAGGAAACACAGGTAAGTTATGGGTCAAAGTCTGATAATAAAACTTCTGAAACTCTTTCAGAATCTAATGACTTTGTCTCTTGTGATAACAGTGACAAGTCTTCAGACTCAGAGACCTATGCATCCTGTGATTCAAGCCTCAAGACCAAGACCAAAGACTTCCCACCTGCTGTTGATATCAAGACTTTGCCAGAGTCTGATGTTGAAGACCCAAATTCCACTGCTGGCAGTCCTAGTTTTTCTTGTTTGGAGAATGTAAAATCTCCTAGGATCTTTTGTAATAAAAGTGGAATGAACAATAGGAATGTGTGTAAAAACAATTCTGTGCGTGTTAAGAAATGTTTTGTTTGTGGTAGTAAATTGCATTTGATTAAAGATTGTGACTTTTATAATTGTGTAGATTCTGTCCCTTGTAAATCTAAAGCAGCATCTGTTCCTGCTGGTAGTAGGAATTCGCCAGCATCAGTTACTGCTGGTGGATCTGATCCTGCTGCTAGTAGAAACAGACCAGCAGTCAATTCTGCTGATAGACCAAATCCTGCTGATTGGTCTAAAAGACCAGCAACTGTTTCTGCTGGTAGACCAGTTTCTGCTGGTTGGCTTAATCCTGCTGCTCGACCATATTTCAGACCATCATCTGTTTATTCTAATAATAAGACTAACTTTTATGACCCTATGTTTATGTATAAGGGACGATGGGATACTGCTGTTAAGACCTCAGCAGGTTACTCTTGGAGGAATAAAAGACCACATTTTTGGGGATCCAAGAGTAATGGTGGATCTCATCAATCCACATGGTTTCACAATTAATGATCCACAAGGCAGGCTCAAGTCAGAATTGGCTTGGGTCTCTCAAGTGTACTAATGGTGTTGTTGTATAATTTGTAGGGTGATCCTAGTACAGATAATGACATAGGTATAGTTGACAGTGGTTGCTCAAGAAGTATGACAGGAAACAAGGAAAAACTTGATGATTTTGTGCAGATCAAGGGAGGCATTGTCAAATTTGGAGGTGGAGATGGTAGAATATCAGGAAAAGGCACCATACGGACTTCAAAGCTTGACTTTGAAAATGTCTATTATGTTGAAGAGCTGCAGCACTTTAACTTGTTCTCTGTATCACAAATCTGTGATAAAAAGAACAAAGTTCTCTTCACAGACACTGATTGTTTGGTGCTTTCAGAAGAATTCCAATTGCCTGATGAAAGTCAGGTGGTACTCAGAATTCCTAGGGAACATGATCTCTACACATTCCACATCTCAGACCTGCAACCAGAACAAAAGGTCACTTGTTTAGTAGCAAAAGCATCCTTGGATGAATCCACCAGATGGCACAGAAGGATGGCTCATGTGAACTTCAAAACAATCAACAAGTTAGCTAGGAAGGTCTGGTTGATGGGTTACCTCTCAAGGTGTTTACCAATGAACACAACTGTGTTGCCTGCAACAAAGGAAAGCAACATAAGGCTTCTTACAAGCATATTTCTGCTGTGAGACTTATTACTGAAACTCTGCAATTGCTGCACATGGACCTTTTTGGTCCTACCAATATAAGGAGTATTGACCAGAAGTACTACTCCTTGGTGGTTACTGATGACTTTAGCAGGTTTACTTGGACTTTCTATTTGGGTACTAAGGATGAAACATTTTATGTCCTTAAAAGATTTATTTGCCTTAAACGAAAAAACCAGCTAAATAAAAGGTTAAAGCATAAGGTGTGATAATGGTGACAGAGGTTAAAAATGCAAAACTAATTGAACTCTGTGGGGAAAAGGGAATTAAGAGGGACTATAGTAATCCCAGAACCCCACAGCAGAATGGGGTTGCTGAGAGGAAAAATAGGACTCTTATAGAGGCTGCTAGAACCATGTTGGCTGACTCTAAATTACCTACCATGTTTTGGACTGAGGCAGTAGCACGGCTGCTATTTTAAATAGGGTGTCTATTACTAATCCCCATAATATAAAACACTATATTAATTGATATCTGGGAAGGTCCTCAGATAGTTCAATCTAAACTTTTTGGTGTCACTAACTATCCCTTAATACAAAGAGACCATTATTGGGAAAATTTGAGGCAAACAATGAAGTTTATCTTGTTGGTTTATGCTACCCAATAGCAAAGGCCCAATAGGGTTATATAATTTAAACTCACAAGAGGGTAGAGAAACCATAAATCTGCGATTTTTAGAAGACAAACCCAATGTTCAGGGAATTGGTCATGAGTGGTACTTTGACCTTGACTATTTAACTGATTCATTAGGTTATACTCGTTTCAAATCTGACACACCTGCAGGTACACAAGAAACTAACGTTGATGCAGGTACACAAGAATCATTGACTCAGATTCCGAAGCTGGATAGCAGTCATAGTGGTTCCTTTCATTTCCTTCTACACAAGTTTTGCAGGTCCTTCCTCAAGAATGGTCTATTGTTTTGAACGCAATGCAGATTATGCAAAATAAAAGAGCTTGCTAAGCTTCAAGACAAGAGTATGAAGCTAAGGACGCAGCGTCAAACGATATGGGTTACTTTGTTCTCACAAGCAAAAGCAGAAATACTGATTCAAGCTAAGCTGAAATTCAAAACCAAGGGTTTCTGCTGAAGGTGATCCTTGCTGTCTGGATTGATTTTGCTGGTGATATACTGCGTGCTATAAGGAAAAACTCTTTTGGTAGTGTTCCTGCTTCTCAGCAGGTAATTGAGCCTGCTGGTATCTTTTCAACCTTCTGGTATAATATGATCCTACCTCCTGCTGCTCTGGGTGAACCTGCTGGCCGAGTACATTCTGTTTTCCTGTCTGACATCATATCCTGTACATGCTGATGAGTCTACACTTCCTCCTACTCCTGGTCAAGTCTTGGGGCTCAACAGAGTGAAAACACTACAACGATTCCTTCCAGTCCCTTCTGATGTTTGTAAGGATCAAATCTCATCTGGCAGTCTTCACAGATCTTTCCTCTTATGATGATGATTTTCTGCAACTCTTAACAAATTTTAGCACCTGCTGTGGAAGGTGAATCCGCTGTTTCCCGTTCCTTTAACAAAAAGGGTGAAACATTTAATTCATCACTCAAGTAGGGTCACAAATACAAGATTCTTATTGTTGAGATCTTCCGACCATCTCCAGTTCTGACTATAAGCAGAGCACACAAATCCAAATTTTGTGAAGTTGCTTTCATTAGGAGATATATTCAAGATCAACAAAAGGACCAATCATACAGACCACTTTCATTTGTCTTCGCTTGCCTTTCCTTTCTCAGTTAGAACCAACTAGTAGTATGCTAAAGTTAACTTGAGGATCCTGATTGGGTTATGCTATCAAGAGAAGATGAGCAAACAGTTCATGAAAACCAGCAAGTATGAAACTTGTCTCTCTACTGATGCAAACATGCAAATGGACAAAATGGATTTTGAAGAACAAGAGTATGCCAGAGGAATAGTTGTAAGGAATAAAGAAAGGGTTGGTTGCACAGGGACACCGACAAGAGGAGGGCATTGATTATGATGAGGTATTTGCACCATGCCAGAATAGATAGGCAAACCACTGTTAATTGCTTTTGCTTCGTATAAGGCTTTCTGGTATATCGCTGGATGTTAAGAGTGCCTTTCTCTTATGGAGAAATTGAAGAAGAAGTGTATGTTACTCAGCCTAAAGCTTTGAAGATCCTTACATCCAAAGCCATGTATTCAGAGTGGTTAAAGCCCTGAATGGACTTCCATCAAGCACCTCGAGCCACTGTATGCCAAGACTGTCAGCTTGTCTTTACAACACAATTATAGAAGAGGAACTATTGAACAAGACACTGTTCATCAAAAAGACTCAGGGATTATGCTTTTGGTTACAGGTTTATGTGGATGCATCATCATTGGGTCAACAATAAATCCTGGTGTATGAATTTGAGAGGTGTTGATAAAGGTGAATTTGAAATGAGTGAGTATGGGAGGAGATGACTATCTTCTTAGTCTACAGGTGACACAGTTGCTGATGGTAATTTTTATCAGCCAATACAAGTATTTAAATAAGAAAGGCTTACTAAGTTCGACATGGATCTGTAAGAACTGCAACAACACCCCTATGAAGCTGCTAAGCCATTGAAAATGACACTGATCCTCCAGTTATGTACATATGTACAGATCAATTGATTGGTTCAACTTATGTATCTCACAGCTTCAAGAACCTACATCAGTTTGCAGTTTAGTGCTTGTTCCAGACATCAAGTTACTCCACTGACTTCTCATCTGAATGCGGTCAAGAAAATTTTCAAGTATCTAAAAGGGCAACCAAAACTCGGCTTGTGGTACCCTAAAGATTCTCCCTTTCAGTTAGAAGCCTACAGTGACAGTGATTATGCCTGGTTCCATGGTGACCAGAAATCCACACAGGTGGATGTCAATTTCTGGGCAGACGGTTATTTTCATGCAGTGCAAAAGAAGACTATTTTGGCCTAGTTCTTCTACAGAAGCCGAGTAAGTTGCTTACTAGCTATCTGCTGTGCCCAACACAGTACTCTGGATATCAGAAACCAGTTGCTGGATTATTGATTCAACTTCAATGAATACCAAATCTTCATAGACAAACCAGAGCACCATATGCATTGTGTAAGAACCCTGTCTTTCAACAGAGGACAAGCATAATTGAGATTAGGCATCACTTTATAAGAGATCCAAAAAAGAACTTGATACGTGCTGAAATTCCACACCAATGATAAATGTGCTGATTTACTGACCAAGCATTTGATGGACAAGATTGAGTATCTGGTTGGAACCATATTGGGATGGTGAATCCCTCTTTCGGAATTGAGGGAGGTATAAGCCTAAGGGGAGGCTTGTTTTTAGATATTTTGTATATTCTAACTTTTCTTGTAGGTGGATATGTGTTTTGTGGGATACTATTTTTCACTGTGATTAGCAGAGTAAATACTGCTGCTAGGTGTACATTCTTCCTGCTGACGGATTGGTTTCTGCCTGGTCGTACTATGGTCAGCTGGTTGTGTGATCGCTTTCTGCAGGACGATTGGTTCTGCTGGGTCGACTATGATTTTTGCCTGTAGTTATCCTTTCTGCTTGACATTGGTTTCATGCTGGTCGTACTATGATCTGCTGGTAGTTATCCTTCTTTCGCTGGACGACTGTTTCTGCTGTCGTACTAAGTTCTGCTGGTAGTTATCCTTTCTGCTGGACGATTGGTTTCTGCTGGTCGTACTATGATTCTGCTGGTAGTTATCCTTCCTGCTGGATGCTTTGTTTCTGCTGGTAGCTATGGATTATGCTGCTGATTCCGTGTACATGCTGGTGGGCATACTTCTGCTGGTGATATCGTTCTGCTGAAGGGTGTATGTTCCTGCAGTCTGGCATGTGTTCCGCGTTGGATGACTTTTTTCCCCCCCCCCCCCCCCTTACTGCTGCTGAATATATTCATGCTGCTGGAGTTATTTATGCTGCCATTACATCTATTCATGCTGCTGGACTAGTTTGTGCTGATAGTATCATGTTCCTACTGGCTGACTTATTTCTACCCCCCCAAAGCTGGTAGTAACCTGTTTCTGCTGTGCTCAGCTTGATATTGCTGGTTGGTTGGTCTCTGCCACTAGTCACTTGGTTTCTGCTGGTAGTCTCCATTCCTGCTGGTGTAACAATGTATCTGCTGCCTGAATAGTTTGTGCTGCTCACATATTCATTCTGCTGCTTGACTTGTTTCTGCTGATTTTTTTTAAGACTTGTTACTGCTGATTGACTTTCTACCTGCTGGTCTTAAAAATAGAAGTTGAATAGTTTTTCGTTTTAAATCTCTATTATATGGATTTGGCGGTCACCACTTGCCTGAACAGGTGGCGTACAAGTTGATTTTCACTCAATTACTTCAACTTCCAAGGTTAAAATTGTACCAATCAAATTAAAAGGTTAACTTTTCACACATTGGACACAATTAACCTAATTAATCCCAAATCAATTTTTCATCTTTCCCACACACACATACACCCAAATCTTTTGCCTTTGTATACTCTGTTTCTTCAACCTAAATTCATTAATCACCAATGGCGGCACTCCAGTACAAAGATGATCACAACAGAATCGCTTACTTGGGGAGGGAAAGAGGTTCCGAGGACTTCACAGATATCCTCAGCTATTTGGACCACTCTCCATTAAGGTACGCTTTAACACATGACCCTCCGGTCGTGTTTGACTCATTGGTCAAACAATTTTGGGCAACAGCTACAGTTCGCCCAAATGCTGCTGGGTCTCATGACCTAGTTGCAACTATTGACGGCCGTGAGGTGGTCGTGACTGAGTCTCTAATTAGGGCTCAGTTACAACTTGACGATGCCAATGGCATCTTTGACATGCAAATTGATGATATTCTTGCGGGTATGGGGGCTATTGGGTATCCGACAGATAGAACCCTTACTTTTCTTAAGCACCATTTATCTCCTCAATGGAGATTTCTGGTGCATACAATTATGCATTGTCTGAGCCCTAAGGCTGGAAGTTGGAATCAATTTCCAAGTTCCATTGCCACAGCCCTTATTTGTTTATCGACTGGTAGGGTATATAATTTTTCTCGATTTATTTTAGAAGGGATGATTGCGAATGTTAAGACTAAAAAGAATAAATTTTTAATGTACCCAAGGTTTTTACAAATGCTTGTGGCCATAGAGACAGCTGACCGAACCCCTCGACCCACTTTTGGTTTTACTCGGAAACTGTTTTCTAATATGAAATTTAAATGGGAGGGTGAGGAAATACCTTTGACACCACCCATGCTTGCCATTGCTGCTGCTGGCAATGATGCTGCTGATGATGATGATGCTGCTAATGAGGACAATGCTGCTGCTGATGAAGCTGCTGGTAGTGCAGCTGAGGCGCACCCTGTACCCCATTCTCCTCCGGTTTCCCCTGTTAGGGAACTAACACCGGAGAGGCAGTCTGCATCTGAGAGACCACCTTCTCTTTCACCGACCCCCCCAGCTCAGACTTTTAGCCTTGCGGAGCCCTTAGTGTTTGGCCCTGAACCCAGACCAGCTGGGTATGTGGACCCTGATGTCCTTGAACCAATTATTTTTGGTCCACAGCCCAGACCCTCTGATTTTGTTGACCCTGACCTTGAGGAACCCGTTATCTTTGGTCCCCCACCTAGGCCTGACAACTATATTGAGCCTGCGGACATTGATAATCTCGTTTCCATGGAAGATGACACCATTCATGGTGGATTCCATGAGGAGTCACCTGTTGGGCCCAATGATGCTCCTACACCAACAGCCGATGCTGCTGGTAGGGCAGAGGACCCTACTCTACTAACAAGTTTATCTGCAAAGCTTGACAGGTGTATGGGGCGTATAGACTCATTGGAAACAGAGCTGGGAACCTCAAAGAAAATCATGGGGGGAGCTATTTTGACACTTGTATCTCGAGTAAAGAAGTTGGAAAGAACGGTTAAACAGTTGAAGACAGCACGTTTTGTGGGTGATGCCCCTGCCACAGAAGGGGATGTGAATATTCAGGATGATGTTGACCTTGAAGGATTATCACGTATGGCATCTGAAGCTCTGGGTCACGATCAACCTGCTGTTCCCTCTGAGGATATGGAAGCGAAGAGGAGGATGGTTCCTCTTAGGCGTAAAGAGGTGGTTTATAGACGTACCAGGGGACATAGTTTAATACTTTAGCTTTTGTCGTTGTTCATGTTCCTCTTTTGCTTGATGTTCTTCTCATGCTGGCAATCATTGAATTGCTGGTCCTTCTGTTGCTGCTGATAAAGGATGGCTCCTATGCTGACTTGGATTATTCCTGACTGAATGTTCTTGCAGAAGATGCTCAAGCCAGGCAACGTTTAGAAGAAGAACTGGACTATGTGAGCGCTTGGTCAAGGTACGGGGCAATGAGGATTTAACTAAGGAGACTTACCAATTGTTTCTGCAGAGGTGCAAAGGAATTAGACGATCTTTATGATGCGTTGACGAAATGATTGTTGAATTTGATGCAGCAAGTATGGGTAAAATCCTGCATTGGCTCGCAAGTTGTTAGGTTGCGGATGTAACCGAAGGCAAACTCTGTTGAGCGCTTGACTGCTATTAAGGAAGGAAAAAGAAGTCGAGCCTAGCCTTGGCAGATTTACGCTTTTAGAAGTGCTAAGGGTAAGCCGCTGTGAAGCAATCTGAAGGTCACCCAATTGTGCGTAACTTGGTTTGAAAATCAGTGGTGATGCAGTCATCATGGTCTATCACGATGAAAGTTGTCCAAGGCTATGTCTAAACAACAGTTCGATGACGAGTACGTGTTATTGCAGACGTCTGAAAAAGATTGGCTTGTTGATATGCTCAGTATAATCTATTTCGACCCAAGCCTGTCATTTCTGAGACTCCCTCTAAAAAGACAATGGGTTGACCGTTAATACTTCACAGCAATCGGGTGTTCCTGCTGTTTCCACACAACATGTGATGTGATCCTGATTTCTGCTGTGTGGTGGGTAGCTTACAACCTGCTGGTTCGCTCCTCCTATGGTGGTTTGCTGTTCCTACCGATAATGATGCGTGTAAACTTGGTACTAATGTTTTGCCCTCTCAATGTCCCCACTTCAGCAGCATTGGCATTCTGCTGGTTCACACCGTGCGAGTGAGTTTCTCAATTTGCAATTTGCTGATAGTTCTTCCCCGTTCACCTTGTCATATGGGATCATCATACCAATTGGAGTTTGTTTGAACCCATCAGGAGGTATTAATTGAGTTTTTCTTGGATAGTGACTGAGGAACGAGCAGATAGGTATGTCTCGCGTTATGCTGACCTGGACTCGGATGATGAGTGCTAGTGGAGATTCTTTTCCGGGGTCAGTCTTATTCTGGTGTAGTGTTTGGTTAGTGGATCAAGCTTCTGATGATGACGATTTGTAGATCTCACGGTGTTAAGGTTGTTGGAAACTTTTTCTGATTATGCATCATCCTCCTCTCGTTTCGTCGTAAAGTCGTGGGGTGAGAAGTGATGACTTTTTATGGGTTACCCGCTTGTGGACTTTTTCAGCTTGAGAGTGTGGAGTGATGATGAATGGAAACTTATAGTCTAGCTCTCCGTATGGTGCATTCAAAGATTGGGAGATTGTGCGTTGCCCGCTTAGTACCACTTATTATCATGTGTATTATCAGGAAAATCGACGGCAAAAGTCCTTTTTCTACCTGAAACAGTTGCTACCTCATGTCTATCGTGAGGATCTTCTTCTTTTACGTCGACGGATGAATAGGTATTTTCGGCTGAACCCAGATGTGGATGTTGGTTTGGACCTCTGGAGGGATGTCAATCTGTTGTGTCAGTCCTTACTCTGATGATGTGGAAGATTTTTGAGAACACAAGATGACATGGGTTTGGTGAGCAGCTGGAAGTTGTTAACCCATAGCTATTGCTGTTCTTGTATTGGACTTAACGAAATGGGAAAACTGTGATTATGTTTGTGACGAGGTCTATCCTATCGGGCTACACTACTGAACGGTTGTTACGCAACAGCTCACAGTTCCACTCTCATTACTTCGTGGGATGTTGTTGTTGCTGGGAATGTTATTCAGACAGTTCAAGCTGGCTTACGAGAATCCTATGAGTGTCTTGCATCTGTTCCTATGTAAGTTTGTGTCTTAGTTGATATTTGTTTTCAATAGTTTCGTTAGTCTTATTCTTTAAAAAAAAATGTACTCTTAGTTAGTTTTATTGATAGTATAGTGTTGTATAACTTTGGTGTTAGTGCTTGCACTGCACGACAAATGGTTTTCAGCTCACCATGGCTAACAGCCAAGAAAGAGTCTGGCTCACCATTGCAATTCGGCTTTGGTGTTGTAACTAAATCCGTTTGATGGTGGCCAGGTTACCGAATCCTGGATGGTATCTATTTTCCATTATTCTGTTGGGATGAAAATGGCTTGCTAGTCCAGCGACGCAAACGGACTCTTGGTAAAGACTTCTCAAATCCGTTTATAGTTGACAATTTACTAAAAATTGTATGGTTTTCAACTCACCATATTTGTCTACGTGATGAGTAGATAGTCCCATAAGATTATGGACTTAGGTAAAAAGACACTGCAATTCCATATTAGATGGTTGACCATTTACAAAAAGTGGATGGTCCATCAACTCACCAAGGTTTCTGTACAAAGAGTTGACATGGTTATATCCACCATGGAATTTACCTTTTCTAGGTGCCAAAGGATTGACTAGCCCTGAGCAAACGGTTCAGGTTAATGGCTTATCAAATCCGTTGAGGCTGTAATGGTTTGCCAAAAACCACTATGAGTATTACATATCACCTATTGTTTTATGTACAGACGAGTTGAAAAATGGTTCTCATTTGACCATGGACATACACTTTTCTGGGGGCCTAACGAATGATACTCCAGAGTTAATGGCTAACATGGTAAAGAGGAATCAAATCATTTACATTTTTCAATCGTTTCTCCTCTCACAGGAGTTATACACACCTGGAAGTGATGAGGGAGACTGCAATTTTATGATTTGATGTACATACTTGTCAATGTTGCTGATAGCATGGAGTGCTGAAGAGCTGTGACTGCTGCTTGCTTTGTTGCTGCTGGTTACCTTGTATCTGCTGGTACTTGTTTCTGCTGTTACTCAATCCTCTTGCTTCGCCGATGATTATCTTGAACTTGGAATTAACGGGAGTCAAAACCAAAGTTTAGGGGGAGGATTGTTGGGACAAATTAAAAATTAATGACAAGTGTCGTTTCTGCTGGTTAGAGTTAGTCGTTTCTGTGATAGCATTAAGTCGTTCCTGTAACTGGTACAGGTTCAAGTTGCTTACTGATGATTTAATTGGTTCACTGCTTGAAAGTTCAAGTAGCATTTCCTGCTGTTTATGTTTCTGCTGGTCATGTTCTCGTTTCGGCTGACTGAGTTAGAATCTGCTGATTGTTTTTTTTATACGTAATTATAGGTAAGTAAGCTAATTTAGTTTATATTCTCGTTATTATCTCATTAATTATAGGTATGAGATTTAATTAGATAGAAGGTTGATGTATATATCTTAGTGATTGTAGTTGGTTGGTTGACCAATTTTAGGGTTTCTTTCTCTATAAAAGAAACCTTTAGGCATTAGGGTTTGCGACCGATTACAAATGCCTGAATCTGGATCACCACAGACATCCTGTGACCACAAACTATTAAAAGACTTGTGCATTTTTATAAATATGCAATTCAGGAGTGTATTTGAGCTTTTTGATGGGTTTGAAAGAAAATCCATTTATTTCATCAAGAGTGTAATACGAGTAATAGTTGTGTTAACCTTTATAGATATAGAGGTGAATTATATGCTAATGCAAAAAAATCTTACTGTTGCACAGCTATGGGGAACTTGTAGCTCTCCTCATTCTTTCCTTCCATATCAGAATCCAAAATGAACCCGATGTTTTGTTGAGGTACAATTAAGATGCACATTAACGTCACAATTCTTCATTAGTCTCTTTAGCATCCATCACAGTTTTTATAAGAAGCACATTAACCCCGTAATTCGCTATTAGTCTCTTAGCATCCATCAGTCAGCTGATGCCTTCACAATCAATCTACACAGACCAATACAATATCATAGTTAGAATAAGATATAGTGATATACTAGTACAATTTTTAAGTCAGGTCATACGGGTATTTTTTAACACAGGTTAGATTCACTTGTAAGAGGGCTATTTGGTACTTTACTACCACTTGTTGGACTGAAGCTTTCCTTCGGGGTTGGAGTGATACCATTCCTTTCACATAATGGTTTTAGAATATGAAGTTTTCCACCAGCGGATGATGCTTTGCTGATATCTGGTTTGCTGATATCTGGTTTGACAGAGACGGGTCGATGAGAGAGCGAGTGGTTCAAATGTGAGAACTCTGATGCTGCAACTTCCTGACCTTTAGCTTTGTCTTATCAGATGAGTTTAAAGCCTAAAAAAATCAAAATTAAACAGTCAACCAATTATAATGCTAAGGAAGAACTTTACATAACATGTTAAAAATAAAAAGCCTCTCAAATCCTAAGACTTTATTAATTGAATCTCAATCAATTAGACTAACCAGATACACCATATTCTTTTACTATCACGCATTCACGCCCATGTACATACGTATTATAATACACTCCAGGGCGACTTTCTACCCATTTGATAACCCGTTTGACCAGTTAAGATAATACTGCAACCCCAATCAGAGTGAATGGTTATAAACTCCACCTCTGTATTTCTTAATTGAAACCATTTGATGTGTATTTACTTTATTCAACTTGAAGGCATTACTAGTTTGGTTATTTATCACTGACATACTTACCTTCTTTGCTTCTAATTTCCTCCGCTGCAAGAACTCTAATACTGATGGCACTTCTGAGCTACTTGCCAAAATTGCCTGCAATTATTGGAGATAAAATAAAAGCCACAGATTAAACACAACACAACAACCTGCCATCACAGAAAAACCAAAGCAATTTTTTACTTTCTTTTTCTTTTATTTATATTTAAAGTGCTAAATAGGATTGCAAATACATATTGGTACAACTAATAATCCAAACTGTTAAATAAAAAATCACATTGGACGAGTTTTAACTGATGGATAATAATATGAAGAATATAACCTCATTCATAATTCTCATTAAAGAGAAAACAGAGCCAAATGGCCCAAAACATTCATAGATCACATTAGGCTTTCAGAATAATACCTGCAATAACTTATAAAATCACTTAAGCCATGACACACACGTTATTTATTGCTTTGCATCATCAGTTAACATAAAACTAATAAAAATCCACCACACCTATTGCTTTGTTGTATTAACGCTTTGACGATGTTATTTTCATTAGCATTGTATGACATATGCCTATTCTTTACATTACATAAAGTATTATTCATGGTGTTTGGCATCTTATCTTAGATCGTCACAACTCAAGCCTCAAAGAGACCAAATCAGAGCAACTTATGTAAGCAAATATTAGTAAAAAACATAAACTACACTATGTTGCAAAGTCACAAAACGGAAGCCGTGGTGATTTCAGTAAAGAATGTATGTACCGTTGGTCTCTATATAAGCATGTTCACGAAGCAATACCAACCGCCCCTATATAAGCTTTAAGCCGCTTAAAAACGCAATCCCAAACATCACCTATACATGTTTATTCAATAAGCAACATCATACATCCCTTTAAAAAGCCGCAAATGTGTAACTACATCCCAACACTAACCTAAATATGAGGGTTTAAAATAAAGACAACTTCAAACACAATTTATACTTTTTTTTGAGAAGGCAACAAATTTATAGAACCAAAACAAGAGTACAAATGATACAATACAAGGCATCCCCCCCCCCACCAACTAATCAATCTAAGTAAAAGTGAGAAGGACCAACAAAACAAACCCAACTAATCAATCTAAAGAAGCATAATGAAACAAAATGATAAAGAACAAAGACTACAACAAGCCAAGGATGGAACTAAAATTATCCAAAAAAGAAAAAGCCTTCTATGAACCTGGTAAGTAGCAGTCCCATATGACCAACCAAAATTATCAAACATAACTTATAATAATAATAATATGTATAAAAAGAGGGATTGTTTAGCTTATGCAATCACTCCGAATTTGACATAAACAATTTATCAAGCATTGTTTATTACATTAAATAAAAAACTCATAAATTAATTATTAAGAAATGTAGAAACACAATCACCCATTATGTTAAAATCGTATCTCAAACAGTCACAAAGAGCAAAATGATAAGAAATAAATAAATATAAATTTAAAAGAAAAAAGATGTGAATTGGGAATAACCTGAATAAGAAAAATTAACTAAAGAAATGGTGTTGGTTAATTGAGAAATTACGGTAGTGAGGAGAACGGCTGTGATGAAGAAGCCGGTTAGGATTAGGGGATGTTTGGTAAAGGAGATGTTGTGTGAAAGGTTGAAATGAAAGGTAAAGAAATGGGTGTTGAATTTCTTTTGGTAAAGAAGCGGGTTTTGATTTTTTGGGAAAAGGGGAGCGGGAGCCTTAGAAAAAACAAAGCGGGAGATTGAAAATTCATAAACTTTTGGTGTTTAAGAATAAACTTTTGTATGTCTATGGTTTAGTGTGACCATATATGACATTTGGTCACACTGTTCAAGTGTGTGACATATATTTGTCACTTTTAAATGTATATCGTGACTAATGCTTCAAACTTACTTTTCAGTTGTCACACATTTCAAATTCATATGTGGCTAAATATTCAGCAAAAAATAGCAGTCACTTTTAAATAATGTGTGACAAACTTGACTATATGATTTAGCCACATACATAATTACTTCATGTGACCATATATGGATTTTGTCACACTGTTCAATTGTGTGACATATATTTGTCACATATGTATATATATAGTGTGACTAATGTTTCAAACTTATTTGTATCTGTCACACGTCCCAAGTTATAAGTGACTAAATAATCAACAAAAAATTACCAGTTACCTCTAGTCACATAAATATTCAAATGTGTGACAATGAAATTCCGAAATGGTCACACAAAATGAGTTCAAGTGTGGCTGTTTATTTTATCCTGGTACATTTAGTCACATAAATATCTGACTGTGTGGCCATTCAAAAAACAGCATGTGTGACGAAATCCAATTTTTGTACCAGTGAATCCCGCAAAAGATTCCATTTATTTTCTCGGTTTAAATCATAGATTTGTAAAATCCCGTCATGGTGAAACGTTTTTTGATTTCAATCCCACATCAAACAATCACTTTACCAACTTAAGATCCTACAAATCATTTTCACTTCACAACAAACAAATCAGTCATCATGACTACTCTAATCACAACTTCCACAACCGACAATCAAATGCATAACAACGTCATGGCAGCTGGATCAAGAGATCATCCACCAATGCTTGCAACGGGAAGATATGCTCAATGGCAATCACGTTTCCTAAGATACATTGATACAAGACCAAATGGTGATGCCTTGAGGAAATGCATTCTCGAAGGTCCATACAAACTCACTACTGTCATAATCCCAGCTGTACCTGCAACAGATGATACTCTAGCAGTTCCAGAACGAACATCAGTTGAGACACTCTTTACTATGTCTCCTAAAAACAAAGCTCATTATGAATCAAAAAAGGAAGCAATCCATTTGCTATTGAATGGAGTTGGGGATGAAACCTACTCAACTGTTGATGCTTGCAAGACAGCTCACGAAATGTGGATAGCTATTGAAAGGCTACAACAAGATGAATCTCTTAACATTCAAGATGTCAAGACTAATTTGTTTTGGGAGTTCGGAAAATTCACTTCTCATGATGGGGAGTCCATGGAGTCACACTACTCCAGATTTTACAAAATGATAAATGAAATGATAAGAAACAACTTGACAGTTGCTACGATGTAAGTCAATGTTCAGTTTCTTTAATAACTTCAACCAGAATGGTCAACGTTTATGACAATTGTCAAGCAACAACACGACTTGGATACAATCTCATATCACAAGCTCTTTGACGTTTTGAAACAATATCAAAAAGGAAGCTAATGAAATCCGTACAGAGAGAATATCCAAGAATGCTAACCCATTAGCACTTGTTGCTGCTGCTTCACCATATCCAGATCTGTATTATCAAGCATCAAAATCTCACAAATCATTTGCACCACCATCAAAACAAGCATCTTTCACTAGATCTAATGCATCTACCAAACACAAAGGCAAAGAGATAGCCAAACCAATCACACCTCCATCTGAGTCAGCTTCTGAAGAAGACATTGATCCTTAACAAGCTCAGAGAGATAAGGATATGGAAATTTTTTTGGCACTCATTGCAAAGTACTTCAAAAAGATTTACAAACCTACCAAAAACAACCTCAGAACTTCTTTATACTCTAGAAACAAGAATGTGGATACTACTCCAAGGTACAAGAATGACAATCAGACTGGTCAGTTTGGGAATTAGAGGGCAGTAACTGTTGTTGGGGCTAAGGAGACTGTCGGTAGTCAGGTAGTGCAGCAGACTGAGATACAATGTTTCAATTGCAAGGAATTTGGTCATTTCGCTAAGGAATGCAGGAAACCAAAAAGGGTGAAAGACTTCACGTATCACAAGGAAAAGATGTTGTTGTGCAAACAAGCTGAGAATGGTGTTCCACTACAAGCAGAGCATTCTGATTGGCTAGCAGACACGGATGAAGAAATTGATGAACAAGAATTGGAAGCACATTACAGCTATATGGCAAAGATCCAGGAGGTTCCTACTGCAGACTCAGGAACTAATACTAAGCCATTGGAACAGGTACAAAACGATGTTGAATATAATGTGTTTGCCAATGTGAGACAACATTCTGAGCAACCTGAATCCGCTAGTAACACATGTTTAGTGGAAAAGGATGATAGTAATGTCACTCCTGATTCATCGGATATGTGTGATAATGATATTCAGACTGACCAAAATGCTAAAGATGAGCGTGTTGCGCTTGCTAATTTAATGGAAAATTTAAAACTTAATGTTGATGAAAATAAAAAGATTCAAAAGCAATGAAAGAAAGCAAACACATCACTTGCTCATTAATTAAAAGAGTGCAAATCT
Source organism: Tanacetum coccineum (assembly GCA_026074375.1). Classification (NCBI taxonomy): domain Eukaryota; kingdom Viridiplantae; phylum Streptophyta; class Magnoliopsida; order Asterales; family Asteraceae; genus Tanacetum; species Tanacetum coccineum. The sequence goes on along the minus strand of BQNB010001602.1, from coordinate 119,762 downwards.
ATTCTTACGGAGGCTAGTAGAACTCTGGGGGAGTCTAATAGTATTCAGGATAGTTGTTTAATTACACTTTAAAATAAACAGACTGAGCTTGAGAGGTACAAGACCTTAAATGACCGTACAGTTGACTATGACAAACGTGAACATAAGTTAAATGAAACTCTAGGACTATTAGCTCAAAAAGAAATTGACATAAAAGAAGGTTTAAAACTTAAAGCCTATGAAATTTTAGTTTTCAAAGAGAAACACAATGAGTTAGTCAAACAGAGTCTTTTAACAAAGTCACATTACGAAGGTCTTGTTAAAGAGAAAACAAAGGTAATAACGAATTTGAAACTTAAGGAAGAAAAAGACATTGACAAAATGATTTCAATGGAAAAGTAATTCAAGTTTTTGAATGAATTGTTTACAAAAGGAATCAATCAATTCAAACCATTCATATGTTAGCATTCAATGGTAGACCAACCTTTGCAAATCCAATGTACCTAAAAAAGGCTTAATCTGAAAAACCATGTTTGTATGAGATCCCATATGACCAATCTGATCCTGCAAACAGAATCGTCTCCAATAGGGAAGAGACTCTGACTCTTAAAAAAGAGTCGATCAAAATTAAATAAAGACTTAGTGAGACCTTATGATTACACAAAGCTAAATAGTCTTTATGAAAATTTCAAACCAGCGTTACAGGAATATCATGAACAGTTGGCACATGAAAATGAAGTAAGAAATAAAATGTGGAGAAAATCTTTTATGAAATCTAAACCAAATATTTCCAAAAACATCAATTTCTTACCCGTTTTAAAATCAATAAGTAAAAGTAGACAAGCATACAATGTAATGACAAATAACATAAATTACTTTAGAGAACTTGTTGATCAAGCTTGGGAAAAGCATTCTCATGATCATTTTTGTGCACCAACTGCTCTTGATATAGAAGTGCTAATAAAAACATGTTTGATGTCTCTTGCCATAAAGACACAGAATGATAGTTTCATATTTGTTCATGAACTTAAGCAAGAAATGCATGCTGATTTAAAGTACGTTGAATCCCTTAAAAATGAAATTGACAAACTTGAATCTGATAAAGCAGAATTTTCGAACATGTATGATATACTTTTGCAAGAATGTTTTTCTAATGATGTTATGTGTTCTTATTTGCATTCGTTATCTGATTTAGATGCTCACGCTGAATTGAAATGCTTATATCTTCATAAAGTGAAAGAATGTAAATGTCTTGCACAAAAGCTTTCGAAACAACCTAAAACTGTTAGTAAAGAAGTTTATACTAAGCTTTTATAAAGTTTTGCTAAATTAGAAAAACACTCGATTTCTCTTGAACTTGCTTTACAACAATGTCAAGAACAAATGAAAAATGACACAGTTTGCAAAGAAAAAGCGTCAAATGTATTTCTAAAAGAACGTGAACAATATTTCAAAATACAAGATTTGAAAGCTCAATTGCAAGACAAGAGCATTGCCATAAGTGAGTTAAAGAAACTCATTGAGAAATGCAAAGGAAAATCTGTGGAAACTAAGTTTGATAAACCATTTGTTGTTTGACAACCAAATGCTCAAAGGATTCCAAAACCATTAGTTTTAGGCAAACCGACTCCTTTTTCAGACTCTCTTGAGAGGAAAAGTTTTTCAAAGACAAAGTCAGTTCCCAAAACTAATGTGTTAGAGGGTTTATCAAAGCCAGTCACTACACAGATTTTGCCTCAAATAGCAAGGCAAGCTGTAAGAAACACAAATGTGATTAAACCAGGCATGTATCAAATTTATAATAGGACAACACAAACTAGAGCACCTCAGTTGCCTCAGACTTCTAGGAATACTAATCCTCGCGTGTCTACCTCTACAGGAGTAATTCACAAAACTAATGTTAGCAGACCACCGCTTAGGAGCACTCAAATAAAAGATAAGGTCATACCAAACAATAGTCAAGTGAAGGATAAGAAGACTGAAGTAGAAGACCACCATAGGATTTCTAGTATTTCTAATAAAACAAAGTCTATAACTGCGTGTAATGACAGTTTAAAATCCAGAACTTTGAACGTTAATGCTGTTTGTGCTACTTGTTAAAAATGTGTGTTTAATTTGAATCATGATGCTCGTGTTTCTAAATTTTTGAATGACATGAATGCTAGAACTAAAAAGCCTAATATAGTGCCTATTAGTACTAGAAAACCCAAAGGTCAAGCGAACAAATCTGTTGCAACACCCTCTAAGAAAACAGTTGCATCAGAATCCACTATCCAGAAATCCAAGAGTTACTATAGGGTGTTATATGAGAAAACTAGTAAGGCATGGAAATGGTGGATAGAACAACAATGCCCATCAGGATATAAATGGGTTCCTAAGATAAAAACAAAATAAGTGCCTAAAACTAAGAATGACAATGTTAAAAAGAGAGTTAGCTTTGCCATAGATAATGTATCTAGGATAACTAATGTCTTGAAACTCACAAATTCTTTAGGATCTAATTTGTCAAATGTTCCATTGTCCTCTAATTCTTTTGCAGATTGTTCAACTCATCCTATTCATTTTTAACTCTGGATGCACAAAGCACATGACGGGCAATCTAAAGCTGCTGTGTAATTTTGTTGAAAAATATTTGGGTACCATTCGGTTTGGCAATGATCAATTTGCTTTAATTCTTGGTTATGGAGATTTGGTTTAAGGAAATATAACGATCAATAAGGTTTAATGGCGAAATGCTCAATCATAGTCTTTTCTCGGTTGGTCAATTTTGTGACGTGGATTTGGAGGTTGCTTTTCGGAAATCTACGTGTTTCATTAGAGATATTCAGGGAAATGACTTACTCAATAGTAATCGTGATCTGATCTCTATATCAATTTCCCTTCAAGAATACTACTTCATCAACTGCCATTCTAATTCTCATGGCTAAAGACTACCATAACTCTATGATGGTTTTTGGATCAAAGACTTTCTCATCTTAACTTCAACTACATCAACTTGCTTTCAAAGAAGGATGTCATAATTGGTTTACCTAAGTTGAAATACGTCAAGGATCAACTATGTTCCTCTTGTAAAGTGAGTAAATCAAAAAGAAGTTCATTCAAGATAAAGATTGTTCCAAGTTCAAAAGGACGGTTAAATTTGCTTCATATGGACTTATGTGGTCCAATGCGGGTTGCTAGCATAAATGGGAAGAAATATATTCTGGTAATTGTAGACGACTACTCCAGATACACTTGGACTCTCTTTCTACGATCCAAGGATGAAACACCAGAAGTTTTAAAAGAATTTCTCACAATGATCCAAAGAAATCTTCAAGCCCCGGTAATTTATGTTCGAACTGACAGAGGCACGGAGTTCTTAAACAAGACACTCAATGCATTCTTTAAAGAAGAAGGAATCGAGCATCAAACTTCTACTCCTCGAACACCTAAACAGAATGGCATTGTCGAAAGACAAAACTGTACTATGGTTAAGGCTGCTCGAACGATGCTTTCAGCTTCTAAATTTCCTTTGTTCTTTTGGGCTAAAGCAATTGAAACCGCATGCTATACTCAAAACAGATCTATCATCATCCCGATACATGAGAAAATGGCATATCACATCATTAATGACAGAAAACCTTCAATTAAACACCTTCACATTTTTTGTTGCACTTGTTACCTAACCAGAGATGGTGAAAATTTAGATAAGATGAAAGAAAAAGGGGATCCGTGCATTCTAGCGAGATACTTCACTCAGTCAAACGGATATAGAGTTTACAACAAGAGAACCAGATTAATAGTTAAATCCATACATCTTAGATTTGATGAGATCAAAAAGATGTCTAAGACGTCTGTTGCTAATTACACTTCAGGCCTTGTTCTCCAACGACAAAAGGCGTCAGATTATGACAACTCTGACCCCGTTCTACAACTACAAAATGTTCTCCTTCAGCAGATACAACAGTTTCATCACAACAAGAGTTGGATCTACTATTCGGTCCTTTGTACGATGAATTTTTCAATGCAGGTACTTCTCGTGTCAACAAGTCTTCTTCTCTCATAGACAATTCTGCTCAACAAGACACACTACCTTCAACGAATATTCACCCTACATCAGAACCATCAACTCCTACAAATGTTCATGCTGAGGAAAAAACAATGATCAAGCAGGAATTAACCAATTCCTTTTCTTTACACCGGTACAAGAAAATGTGAGTCTTTCCCACGCAAATATTGGTAATTCAATGTGCATACCTTTCAATCAAACCTCAGATTCGAATACCGATGGACAAAAGATCACCTGTTAACTCCAAATCGTCGAAATCCAATCCAAGCAGTTGCAACAAGACGACAACTTTTGCAAACAGATCCTGAAAATGTGTTGTTCGCACTCACCGTGTATTGTTGAAACAAAAACATTAAGGATGCAATGGCGATTCTGCATTGGATAGAAGGACAATGCAAGGAAAAAACTTCATCAGTTTTGTCAATACTACAAGTCTGGGGAACTCGTTGACAAACCTTTTGGCAAGAACGTAATCAAAGTAAGTGGTTATTAGAAAACAAAAAGGATGAAGACCAAACTGTAATTCGCAACAAAGCACGACTTGTAGCAAAGGGTTATGCTCAGGAAGAGGGTATTGATTTTGAAGAATCATTTGCTCCAGTTGCTCGCTTAGAGGCTGTCAGGATTTTTGTCGCATATGCTGCACACAAGTCTTTTCCAATTTATCAGATGGACGTGAAAACGGCATTTCTTAATGGTCTATTGAAGGAGGAGGTTTATGTTGCACAACCAGACGGATTCGTTGATCCTGATCATCCAGACAAAGTTTACCGTCTAAGGAAAGCTCTATATGGATTGAAACAAGCTCCGAGAGCCTGGTATGATGAACTCTCAAAATTCTTGATTTCCAAAGGTTTTACTAAAGGTATCATTGACCCGACCTTATTCACGATAAAATACGGGGAGGACATTCTACTTGTGCAGATTTACGTTGATGACATTATTTTTGGTTCCACAAACCCTAAATTTTCAAAATGTTTTGAAAAATTAATGCACGGTAGATTTGAGATGTCCTTAATGGGGGAAATGAAATTCTTTTTAGGACTTCAGATCCACCAATCCCCATGCGGTATTTTTATCAATCAGGCCAAATATGTAACACCCCCAAATTGGGTCGCAGCGGAATAAGGGTCCGGGGCGTGTTACTTCTCAGATCAATAACACAAGATGTATATAGAATGACCAAAAAGTCGTTTAAAACTGATACATTGGAATTAACAAAGTATTTGTTACATAAGCTGAAGCTTCACTTGTCCACTTGTTCAAAATACAAAGATTTCTAGCCCATAACAGTTATACAAAATGTAATGCGACAAAATCTTTAATGCATGATATCCAAATTAAAACCACCAATGTATCCCTTGCACCTCGTTGCTTATGCTATCCCTAAAAATATATGCTTTAAAAACGTCAACATTAATGTTGGTGAATTCATAGGTTTGATAAATCGTATATTGTAGGGACCACACATTTTCCCAAGTGTATGGATAATGCACAGATGCAGGCGACATCATATAAATGTAATTTAAGTTGCCCTAAGTCATGACCACTGAAGCTCGACATAATGGAAAACCATAAAAATTGGCCTACAGTGCCAGTGATGATGTTCTAACCCGCAACATCCTATGTTCGACATGGTATACGTTCGTTTGCCCAGTGATAGCTAATCACCCGAACGGGAATGTCAATCCCAATAGATCTATTCATATCATTCGCGCTCACAATCCAGTAACTGACAGTTAATGATAATAGGCTCAACTAAGGTTATCGCAACTTAGGCAACATGTAATCATAATATGAAACTTAACCACTTGTGTCTAGTTATAAAACATTGCATGTTCTCCACCCCAAAAACTTGTAAAAACAAATTATGTAAAAAACGTGGGGGCTATGGAACTCACATGAGTGAGCGGAATAACACAAAAATTTCACAGATATTGCGTCACATAAAAATCGGTCAGTTGCAACCTATTTATTTAAGGTGGTATATGTACTAATTCACATTGGGTAAATTACTACCATGCATATTTCTATATAGCTAATCTCCATCTAATTGTTTGGAAAAAAATTGTGTTGAATAAGTTAAGACGTTTTTAATTACCGTTGTAGTTAAAACTACTAACCTTCGCGTTTTAGCCCGATTTTGACGTTTCTTATTGCCCCGCTTTTCGTATTTGGTCGAGTTATATTATGTTACATTTTCTATTTTGATCCTTGATGAACAGTTTACTTTTTACTTGTTCACTCCAGTTAAAAAGTTATTTTTATAGTTTAATTATCGTAAATACCGTTATACGTAGTTTTTATCTCGTTATAGCTTCAGTTTTTTAGCGATTCTTCGTGGAAGTTCTCGTAATTATTAAAGTCCTATTTATTTATGAGGTTTACATATAATAAATGTTTCTGTCATGATAGTAACTTTTATAAAATTGTTTTTATAAAAGTATTTAATTGTCGGTAAACTCGCGAAAATTCATAACTAATTCGTTTTTAATTGGAAAAATTAGATTTTTATTCATTTTGGAATTCTAAAAATATGTGTAATCTGTTAAAAATACTAAAATTGCTGTTTTATATAATTTTTATAAATTGTTTTATAAAAATTCTTTTATAATTCCGTTTATTTATCGTATAAACTTGTTTTTACCGTAACTTTTTTGTTATTTATCCGTTTTTCAAGTTTCTTAGCTTTTTGGAATCGTCATGAGAGTATTATACCGAAGATCCCAGGGGTGGGACACAACTATTAAATGACGAACCCTTACCATTATATTTTTATTGACAAGGGGGCAGCACTACAGGGACAGGTTACCGCACTACAGTGACAGCAGGGACCCGCTAGAGGTCATGCACAGCCAGAGCTGCCAGAGGAGGCTGGTAGCAGTTCATAGATTAGATCATGTTATGGCTAGTCATTTTGTATATAACCTACTAAGTATTACGGGTTTAATCCCGGGCTAGTAAGGCTTTAGGTTGTTGTTGTTTTTTTGTAACCTATGAAATCAATTTTGTCTGAAACTCATTCATGTATGTTTTCAATTTTTATATTGGAATGGTTGTATTAGGTCACTGTCTGTAATCGAATTTGGTTTATGAATGAATGTCGTTTGAGATATATCATTGTTGTTTACATTTCAGTTGAATATTTCCTGTGTGAAGTGATCTCACTTTAATTTATCATGTATATGTCCCATGTCATGGTTATAATTTTAGAATATCTAACGGTTATTGTTATTTTCTTGTGATTGAAGAAAATGGCACAAAACAGAGCACTAAGGTCAACACCCGGTCACAACAAACCCCAAGCCCAAGCAACCACCCCACTTCGGTCCACTATGCCAAATACTTCAGGGCAATGATTGACCAAGGTGTCACTGCCGCTTTGGCAGCACGTGATGCAAACAGGAATGGCGATGATAGCCACACTTCAGGAACGGGTGGCAGAAGGACTGAACGCGTTGTTCGAGAATGCACTTACCAAGACTTTATGAAGTGCAAACCTTTATATTTCAAAGGTACTGAGGGAGTTGTTGAATTAACTCAATGGTTCGAAAGGATGGAGACTGTTTTCCGCATAAGCAACTGCCCTGTGGAAAATCAAGTTAAATTTTCCACTTGTACTCTTCTAGCAGGTGCTAGACATGGTAGAATTCCCAGTTATGACTGTCAGTCATGATGCTGCATATGCAATGACTTGGGCCGATTATGAGAAAAAGAGTATGACTGACAAGTACTGTTCGAGGAAAAGAGATGAAAAAAAAGCTCGAGGCTGAATTGTGAAATTTGAAAGTTGAAGGTATTGAGTTTGTGATAGGGATAAACCAACGTTTCCAGGAACTTAGCACTGCTGTGTGTTAGGATGTTTCCGGAGGAGTCTGACAAGATTGAAAGGTACGTCGGCGGATTACCCGACATGATCCATGGAAACATTGTAACATCAAAGCCAAAAACCATGCAAGAGGCTGTTGAAATGGCCACTGAACTGATGGATAAGAAAGTCATCACCATTGCTGAAAGACATGCTAAGAACAAAAGGAAGTTTGAAAATACTTCCTGAAACAATCAAAACCAACAACAAAAGAACAATGGTAGGGCCTATACTGTAGGGACTGGTGAAAAGAAGCCATCGAGGGATCTAAACCCTATGCGCTAATGCCATCTTTCACCACGACGGATCCGTTGGCTCCAGAAATGGATCAAATGTAACAAAGTTGGCCATTTTGCTCGTGACTGTAGGAGTACGGGAAATGCCAACAATGCTAACAATCAGAGGGGCACTGGGTCAGGCCAAAAATCTACTTGCTTCGAGTGTGGAGTTCAAGGACACTTCAAGAGGGGATGCCCAAAGCTGAAGAACAACAAAAACCGTGGAAATCAAGTTGGTAATGACAGGGCTCCAGCCAAAGTGTATGTGGTGGGGACAATGCAGGGACAAACCAAATTCATATCGTGTCGGGTTCGTTCCTTCTCGAACAAACCGCCTATGTTCTATATTATTTGATTACTGGTGCGATAGGAGTTTTGTCGTCTACTGCATTTTAGTTCCTAAATGGATTATCCGCCATCTACCTTAGATATCTATTATGATGTTCGAAAACTAGCTGACGGAGAGGGATAATATGGGTTAAAACACTATGCTTAGGGTTGCACATTAAATCTCCTGAACCACCCATTCAACATAAATTTAATGCCCGTAGAACTTGGTCGTTTCGACGATTTATAATTGGGAATGGATTGGTTGCAAAAGTACCAAGCAATCATTGTCGTGTGCCGAAGAAGATCGTTCATATACCCTGGGAAAGAAACATTAAAATTGTTAACAGTGACGAAAGCAACCAGGGATACGAGGCTCGTCTACACATTATCTCGTACTCTAAAACACAAGAATACATGCTAAAAGGATGTCCAATCTTTTTGGCACATGTCACTACAAATGAGGTTGAAGACAAGTCGGAGAAGAAGCGACCGAGGAATGTCACCCAATAGTTTGAGATTTTACCTGAGGACTTGCGGGGGCTTCCTCCGACTCGAAAAGTGGAATTCCAAATAGATTTGGTACCTGTGCCATGCACAGTAGCTCGGGAGCCCTTATCGATTGGCACCTTATGAATGAAAGAGTTGTCGGAGTCATATAAGCAACTAAAAGAACTAATCTGATAAAGGCTTTATAAGACCTAGTTCCTCTCCGGGGGAGCTACGATCATGTTTTGTCAAGAAGAATAGTTACGGATCATTCCGTAATGTGCATTGATTTATTCGGGATTTTGTACAGCTACGGTAATGGAACGTTATCCGCTCCCAAGAATTGATGATTTATTTGATCAGCTTTAAGGGTTGAGTGTCTACTCAAAGATCGATCTAAGGTCGGGTTATCACCAACTAAGGGTTCGAGAACGAAGCCCTCTCATTCCAATAACCAACTTTCTGGAACCCGTTACGGTCCATTATGAATTTTATGTTATGCGTTTGGTCTTGACAAACGGCACCTGCAGTATTCAATGGGACTTATGAATCGGTGTGTGCACAACACATTATAGATAAATTTGTAATTGTCTTTATTGATGATATTCTGATATATTCAAAGAACAAGCAAGAACACGAGGAGCACCTTAAGCTAATCTTAGAATTGCTTAAGAAAGAGAAGTTGTATGCCAAATTTTCCAAGTGTGAATTTTAGATTCCCAAAGTACAGTTCCTTGGTTACGTGATTGATAGTGAGGGCATTTACGTGGATCTCGCCAAGATCGAATCCATTAAAGATTGGGCATCTCCTAAGTCACCAACGGAGATTTGTCCAATTTTTAGGATCTTGTGGGTTTTTCGAAGGATTCATTGAAGGGTTTTTGAAGATCGCCAAACCAATGACCAAGCTTACTCAGAAGAAGGTCAAGTTTGAGTGGGGTGTAAACAAGAAGCAGCTTTTCAACTGTTAAAGCAGAAGTTGTGCAATGCACCAATCTTGGCTTTACCTAAAGGAAGTGAAGATTTTATCGCATACTGCGATGCTTCAAAGAAGGGTTTGGGCGCTGTGTTAATGCAAAGAGAAAAGTTGATTGCTTATGCATCTCGTCAACTAAAGATTCATGAGAAGAACTATACGACTCATGATTTGGAACTTGGAGCAGTAGTGTTCGCTCTCAAGATTTATGAGCACTACCCTGTATGGAAACAAATGCACGGTGTTCACTGATCATAAGAGCCTACAACACATTCTTAATCAGAAAGAGCGTTAAAACGGGGAGGAACGTCGTTTGTTGGATGTTGCCAGTGATTACGATTGTGAGATGCGTTATCACCCAGGAAAAGGCAACGACTGTTGCTTGATTCTACTAAGCAGGAAGGAGAGAGATCAACCATTAAAGAGTTTGGAGCCTTAGTCTGACTTTGCTTGGGACCTTCCAAAACAAATCTTGAATGCTCAGACCGAAGCACGAAAACCAGCAGAACATCAAGACACGAAGATGTTGGAGGAATATTGGTTGAAAACGCTAAAAATCCAAAGGCGATTAGGACAGAAAAGTTGGAACTCCGTGCGGATGGAACTCTATGCCTCAATGGCAGGAGTTGGCTACCATGTTATGGCGATTTGCGGACTATGATCATGCACGAGTCCCACACATCAAAATACTCTATACATCTGGGTTCCGACAGATGTTCCAAAGTTATGAGAAGGCTATATTGGTGGCCCAATATGAAATCCGGACATCGCCACCTATGTTAGCAAGTGTTTGACCTTGTGCTGAGTCAATGACGAACTCAAAGGCCAATCAGGATTATTTAGTACATACCCAGATTACCTGATGGAAGTGGGTCAACATTCACTATGGATTTTGTCATAAAGCTCCCTAGACGTCGCAAGGCTGCGAACACATTTGGGTGATTGTTGACCAACTCACTCACGCTCTCTCGCGCTGCAAATTTTCACAACCAAATGAGAGAGACTGATCCTTTATGGATAAACTTACAAGTATATACTATAAGGAGGTTGTCACGAGGGGCATGGTATACTTGTTTTCATCAATTTGTGATCGCGACAATAGGTTCGCATCCAATTTTGGAGGTCACCCTCGAATGCTTTAGGTACTAATTTTGGATATGAGTATGCGTTTACCATCCACAATAACCAGACAGGCCAAAGCGAGAGGACCATTTCAAACTCTTGTGGTATGTTTGCGTGCTTGCTGTGATCGATTTCGGAAAAGTTTGGGTTAATCACTTACCGTTAGTTGAATTCTCTTATAACAATAGCTATCACGCTAGCATCAAGGCTGCACCAATCGAAGCACTTTATGGTCGAAAGTGTCGTTCACCTGTTTATTGGACCGAAGTTGGAGAAGCTCAAATCCTCGGTCCAGAACTAATTCAAGAGACGACAGAGAGAATCGTCCAAATCAAGCAAAGGATGCAAGCCGCTCGTGATCGACAGAAGAGTTACGCCGATTTAAAGCGTAAACCAATGGAATTCTAAGTCAAGGATAAAGTTATGCTTAAAGTTTTGCTTGGGGAAAGGGTGTGTACGTTTTGGATACGGGGGAAGTTAAACCCCATGTATGTTGGACCTTTCAAGGTGTTAGGAAAGGTTGGAGAGGTTGCTTACAAACTCGAGCTTCCCGAAGAACTAAGCAGGGTTCATAACACATTTCATGTATCTAACTTGAAAAAGTGATATGCCAAAGAACCGTTAGCCGTTCCGTTGGATGGACTTCATTTTGATGACAAGCTTCAGTTTGTGGAGGAACCCATTGAGATCATGGACCGTGAAGTCCAATGGTTGAAGTGAAGCCACATTCCATTAATCAAGGTTCGATGGAACGTACAAGAGATGTCCTGAGTTTCCCGTGGGACGTTAAAGACCAATTCAAGAAGAAATACCCACCACCTCTTCACCAAGGGACCGCCACCGTGTCAATGGTGCTGGCATGTGAGCCTTAAGGACAAGGCTCGTTTAAGGGGGAACCTTCTTTTTTAGTCTATACACCTGTGTTTTCAAAGTCATTGTCGACGTCGATAAATCTACTATTTATTTAGTGTCATAGCGTTTGCTTGTAATTTCATGTATTAAGTAAAAATCGCGTAAGCTAAAAATTGCGTACAATGTAAAACGGACACCCAAACAATTAAGCGTTTCACCATCAAAGTGATTTTTTTTTTGAAAGTAATGATTTACTTATTATGTTTTATTATTTTTATCGGATACGTAAAGTGTATACGTTTCGCGATAAATTAAGTTTAGGTATTCCCGGAACCGTAAAATCTTTTCTACGCTTCAACAATTACTTATTTTTACATCCAACACTCAACGTTTGATAAAACTCACCCATATTTATCATGTTATGTCATCCCATATATATATGCAAGATAACAAAGACTTTATAAGTTACATACACTTGATAAATTAATAACTACACATTACATATTACTTTCATTTTTACCAACAATGTACAAGTAACAATAGATATTAACAAAAGGGAAGAGCTAGTAAACATCATCCCTTAATATCATGGGATGATCTCTTCATATGGGAACATAAAGACACCAACATTAATCACCCCCTTTTTACTCATCTTGCTCCCTTGACTCCAAATTTCCCTCCCCCTTTGAAGTCTTGGTCAAAGATAGCTAACATATGACCACCTTTATGTGTATATAATGCTTACATGCAAGGTGATAACATACACACTCATAAACACTTATCAAAAATCAATCTCTTTCTCTCCTTTTTCCTTCAATAAGCCACGGCAAACATACACCCCTTTAAGCAATTCATACAAATTATTTTACAACCTATACACACCTACATACATCATTCCTAAGATATTCTAAGATGTTTCCAAGCATTGGCTAACCATTTGCAAGTAGTTATCAAGAAAAGGAAGCTTGGCTTAAAAATCTAAACAAGGGTTTAGATTGTATTTCTCATTATCATACATCACTTTGAGGTTACTTTTATAAACCTTTATGTCTTTACATTTATCATTTTATGTGTTTATGTGTTCTATTTAGCAATATCACCATTTAGGGTTTTAAACATGTTAAAGGGATTCTTACTTGTGATTATGATTTTTAACACTTTTTCATATGAACTTGTGATCTTGGAATATATAATATATATGACATAAGTATATTATGAGTTATAAAGGAATTGTGGTAATTATTTAGTTGAAAAGTATAGAAAGTAAGTTATAAAAACAAAGTTATACGAGTGTACCTATTTATTTCAATGGGACTGTTTTGGGTCGACTTTTGAAACAGCCATATTATGTATTAGAAAGATAGTACACCTCATGACGTTTCCAAATATGTAGAGAACTTGAAAAACCGCCTTATAATGAAAAAGATACGATAAAAATACGATTTACGTTAATACCGGGTGTTATAAAACTATTTTTATAAAAATTACTATTCATGACAGAAACTTTTATATTTTTAAACTTCATAAATCAATAAAACTTTCAATTACGAGAACATGCTCGAAAGAATCGCTAAAAACGGAACTATAACGAATAAAATACGACGTTTACGGGTTTTACGATAACGAGAACGATAAAAATAAATTAGGGTCTGGTGTGAACAGTAAAAGTTACTGTTCACCAGAAGGTCCAAAGTTCGAAAATGTAATATGATAACTCGTCTTAATACGAAAGCGTGGGCATAAGAAACGTTAAAATCGGGCTTAAAACGCGAAAGTTATGCTAGTTTTACTACAACGGTAATTATAAACGTTTTAACTTATTAAACACAATTTTACCAAAACAATTAGATGGTGATTGAGCTATATAGAATTATATGTGGTTATCAAAGTACTATATTACTAGGGAGTTTCATAATGAGGCCTCTTCGGGGTGGCGTATCGACGAGTTGCTGGATTTACGATTTAAAGTGTCCTAGCTCCTCATACGTTCACTACATGACCTCTTAAATTATGATAGCCCGAACGATAGTATGATGTAACTAACATAGACCTGTATATGATGTTAGTTAATCGAAGTACATGGTACTTATACGACCTTAAATTAAATAGGTTGCATTTGACGATTTGCGTGACACGTTATCTGTGATATTTGGATTATCAGAACTCAAGGTAAGTTCATAGCCCCACATTTTTACGATTTCAATGATTTATAACTATGGGGTGGAAACATGCTTTGTTTTATAAATTGGACGCAAGTGGATATTTTATATTGATTACATGTTTGCCTAAGTAGCGATAACCCAAGTTGAGCCCATTATCATGAACTGTCAATTGCATAGATGTAGTTGTTAATTACATTATGTGAGCGCGAATGTTATGAATAGATCTATTTGGGATTGACCATCCCGTTCGGGTGACTAGCTATCATCGGTCACATGAACTGTCAATTGATACGATGTATTGTTTATTTTCTTATAGTGACGCGCCGAATGTTATGAATAGATCAATTTCTGGGTAACACGGTCCCTTCCCCGTTCGAGGTGATAGCTAATCACCAAGAGATCGAGCGTTTTTATAGCCATGTCGAATTTTGGGCGGATTTTTGGGTTTTAAACATATAAAAATCGGGCAGAAAGGAGGAGTAAATTGCAAATTTATATGATTGCTAAGAAAGATCGTCGTGGCTTCAGTGTCACTGTGCTTTAGGAAACTGTTATAACCATCCTGGATTTTGTGATGTCGGCATGTGTTGCATTCATCACGGGGGGAAAGTCTTGTGGTACGGCTATTATGATTGATCATACCTATGATTTTTCTCACAACAATTTTGTTGTCGTTTTTTAAAGCAATGTTTTTCAAGGCATGATCAGTCAAGCTTTATGGTGGACTTGGATACTTTGGGGTTTTGGTCTTGGGGTTGGATGGAGTTTGAGTTGGGGGTATGCGGGGTTGGGTAATATACTATGGTCCCGTTAACGGGATCCAGTTTGCTGTGGTTTTGTAGAATGTTGATGTTTGGGATAGAGGGCGGGATAGTTTGGGTTGATTTTTGGGGTTATTACGTCATTGGGATTGCTGGGTGGGGCGTTTTCGTCGTGTGGGGAGGGAGTTGATTTATCGTTGTGGTGTTATGATAGATGAAGTAAATCAATAGCCACGGGTGTGTTCAGGATTCCGATGAGACCCTTTGTTGGGGTGTTGTCTAGGTCGTATTGAGGTGGGTTGCAACGGATGTGGCTGTTGTGGGTTCTAGTGTTTACATTCTATTGTTATGTTCGGAATGTGGTGACAGATAACATTTGTTTTATGATATTGGAGGGATATGCGGACGAGGGCTGGTGGTGTATCGATTGGTGTAGACCTTTTATGTGTGTTGTTTTCGATGGTTTTTTTGATGTTTTATTGAGTGGATGTATTATATGGTGGTATTGGTACAAATGTATGTTAATCTGGTGGCATGACATACATCATGGATATTTGTGGACGGGGGGTGTTATGGGTTTACCATTTGGAACTTGTGGTAGCGCCCCCGGCCGCACCTTGCAGCCCACCCGGGCCATGCGGTTGTTGCTGTATGGAGGGGTCTGGCGGTTTTTTTTTAAGATTACGTGGGCAGCGATTTACGTAGGATCTTGATAACACTTTATAAAACCCCAAAACTAAAAAACTTTGGATATTGCGTCACTGACGGAATTAGCAATTAGGTTGTGAACTTAAATAGCACCATTCACCAAGGTTATATATGAAATCGATACAAAATGTGAAGTTTGTTAATAAACGTGGTTCACAGTGTTTAATTAGAAGTTTAAAACAGCGGTTCAAGTCCCCAAAGAATCGCAACCGAACACATTACAACATTGAAAAACTATTCGTTTCAAATAAAGACATTATTTTAGAACAAACTTAAGACTTGTTTTTGAAAGACAAGGAACACACAAGTAGTCTTTCACCAAATCCATCACATGCACGACACCTCCACGCCATCGTTGCCTTCATCCTTGGTTACCTGGGATAAAACTGGATTAAAAGTGTCAACGACAATGTTGAGTGAACGTGAAAATTTAATAGGAGTTTAATAATAAATTAATAAGTTAAAAATCTTTGAAACACATAATTAGTTCTCGGGGAAAAAAACAATGCAATGAATGCAAATGTATTACTTATCTTTTTTTTCACCAAATAAGCTCATGGACACCGAAACTTTAACACTACATATGTCATTTCATATGGCATTGCCCTAAAACAATGGTATTATTGTCAATATACCTATACTTATATAATTACATATTGTTTGTTTGGCCAGGGTGTTCACATGGGATTCATACCACGGACAGGAATTGTTCAAACCAATAGATACTATTTAATGCATTAGCGGTTCACCTTCAATAAGGCATTTAAGGTTCATGATATAAGAGACTTCAACATAATTAGATGATCTTGCAGAAAACATTCTCTTAATCGGGTCCCGCATACCATAAATCACATGTGTTTGAATTTTATAATACAAACATGTTATCCCCCTCGCCGGGGGTTTTAAAGACAATCAATAGATTCAAAACAATGCGAGGCTATGAACCTCTCCATAAGCCAAACAGAATCCAATTCAATCAAATTAACAATGCGCAAATAGCTTCATGTCTTTAACCTACGACCTATATAATCATATATTAGCTGTTACGTGACTAAAAGTATAATTCTAATTCTATATAATGCATACTTGCATCCTATTATATATATCGATGCAAACTTAACACCCCAAACTAAAACAATCTGTGGATTGCGCAGCGGATATTAGCACTTAGGATGTTACTAAATGCCACCATTCACCTAGATAATAGAAAAACGGACCCAAATGAGTAGGTTTATCAACAGTGTTCCATTCATTAATTGAGGTTAAATTGGTTCAAACGTCCCCACAGTAAGAATCGCACAAACGCAACTATTACAAAACATTTGAAAAACTATTGTTTTCAAAATAAAACATTATTTTAGAAAAAACTTAAGACATTGTTTTTTAAAAGACAAGGTAACACACAAGTAGTCTTTCACCAAATTCCATAACCCATGCACGGACCAACTATCACGCAATCGTTGGCGTTCATCCTTGGTTTACACTGGGATAAAACATGATTAAAACATCTACACGAACAATGTCTGTAGTGGAAATTCATAGAGTTTTAAAATAATTTATATAGTAAAAATCTTTGAACACATAATTAGTTCATGGGGAAAAAACTATTGCAATGAATGCAATGTATAACATCTCTTTTACTTTCAGCAATAAGCTATGACCACCGAACATTAACAATACATTATGTCTTTTTATATGTCAATTGCCCTAAAACAAGGTTTACTTGTCACTATACACTACTAATTTCTAAATTAAAAATGTTGTTTGGCAGGGTGGTTCACAAGGATTCATCCAGGAATGGATTGTCAAACACCCAATAATAGATCTATTTAAATGCATTAGAGTTTCACCTCAATAAGGCTATTAAGGTTCTTGATATAAGAGACTTCAACAATAGCTACCTCATGACAGAAGAAAACAAGCCTCTTCAATCGGGGTCCAGCCATACTTAAAATCTCATGTGTTTGATTTTATAAAACAAACAAGTTATTCACCCTAGCGGGTTTTTAAAAAAATCTAAAGATTATAAATGCGAAGGCTATGAACTCACAATAAGCAAAAAAGATCCAATTCAATAAATTTAACAAGCGACAAATAGCTTCAGTCTTAACCCACGACCTATATAATACATATATGCTGTTCGTGACTAAAAGTATAATAATTCATTCTTTAAATGCATACTTGAATCTATATATATATATCGATTGCAAAACTAAAACCACCCCAAAACTAAAAAAAACTTTGGATTGAGACAGCGGAAATTAGCAATTAGGTGTTAATAATAGATCCATTCACCAAGATAATAGAACAACGAACCAAATGAGACGTTGAACAAACACGATGTTCCTTTATTAATACAGAGTAAAATGCGTTCAAGTCCCACAGAATCGCAACCGCAACCTTTACAACATTTTGGAAAAACGATTTGTTTCAAAATAATAGACATTATTTTAGAAACAACTTATAGACATTGTTTCTTTTAAAGACATGGAAAACACAAAAAAGAGTCTTTCACCAAAAATCCACACATGCACGACACCTTACGCCAATAGTTGCCTTCATCCTTGGTTTACCTGGGATAATTACCTTGATTAAAACGTCACGAAACAATGTTGAGTTGAAACTTTATCCAGAGTTTAAAATAATTAATAAGTAATAATCTTTGAATACATAATTAGTTCTCGGGAAAACAATGCAACAAATGCAATGTATAACATCTCTTTTCTTTCACGCAATAAGCTCACATGAAACCGAAAATAAAAACAATACATTTGCATTTTCATTATGGTCAATTGCCCCAAAACAAGGTATTATTGTCATATACCTACTACTTTCTAAATACAAAATGTCCGTTTGACAGGGTGTTCACAAGGATTCATACCCCGGACAGGGTTTTCAAACCTAATAGATCTATTTAATGCATTAGCGTTCACCTCATAAGGCAATTAACGGTTCTGATTTAAGGGACTTCAACAATAGCTAATCATGCGGAAACAATCTCATAATCGGGTCCAGCATACCATAAAATCATATGTGTTGATTTTATAAAACAAACATGTATCCCTCTCGCGGGTTTAAAAGAAATCAAAATATTTAAATTCGAGTCTATGAACTCACCTTAAGAAAAAGATCCAATTCAATCAAATCAACAAGCGCAAATAGCTTCACGTCTTAACCGCGACCTATATAATACATATATAGCGGTATGTGACTAAAAGTATAATAATTCATATAATGCATACTTGCATCTATATATATATCACTATTACGTATATACAATCGTATACTACAATTTCCAAGTGCGACGCAAAACATTTCACTTTGACGCACTAACAATATCACAACATTTTTCCACAAAATTTCCATTTTTAGAAAGTTACCGAAAGTAAGGATAATATAATCCGAACTTTATATTTCATCATCAATTAACTAACATTACGAACCCATTGCTCATTACAAACCATAATCAAAAGTTTACGAAAGTTTGACTTTCAAAAGTCAAACTTCGTAGTTGACTTTTACCCCAAAAACAACCAAACTTGACTCGACCGTAAAACGTTCATTATTAAGAGTTACGTGACGATCAACCTAGAAAAACGTAGCTAAAGGCGAACACTATCACTTTTCTTTATCAAAAATAACTTTCAAAAATTTCTCGACTCGCTACGAGTTAGTCAAACTTTCTGGTCAAACTTGGTCAACCCAAAACCTATTAAAACGACATTTTTAACATAATCCGACTTTCAAAACATGCTTAACTATCCTATTTAAGCATACCAAAACCATCAAACTTTGGTCAATAACCAAATATAATTTCAATAATTTGCGCACTTGAATATTATAGCAATAACCATAATACACGCAAAATAATCAAATTAACTACACTAGAAATGTAACTAGTATACTTACAATGCTATAACAAAAATCAATTTTTGTTTCCCCTTGGTGTTTGAAATTGGATGAAACCCAAAACCAACAACCAAAACCTTTTTCAACTAAACCTCTTGCTAATAGCAACAATCTAACAATACTAAACACCCTCTTAAGATAAAAATCACAAGAACTTGACCAAAAATCTAGCTTCTTCAAAACTTAATGCATGTAGGATTTTAATAGTGGGATTTGTAGGCCTCGATATAAGGATCAATAATATGTAAATGGATTTTAATGCATGTCAGAAATCAACCGGAAAAGGGTGTGGGTTTGGGTGGCCAGTCGTGGAGAGGAGGAGGAAGAGAGTAAAATTTTTGTAAAGAGTTTATAAGTGTGTGTGTTGTGTTATTAATAGAAAACAACTTTGACATCTTGGCAATTCTAGTCCTTCCTTCTTATTACTCCTTCAAAACTAGTACAAAGTGTTTCTTTTATTAATAAAATCAGCCAAAAACTCGGGTTACACTATGTTAGTAAATATTTTAAATCCGTCCCACTAATTTTTCTTTAAAACGTTAAATCACGTAAAACACGACCTTTAAACACGATTTTTACAAAAACTCAGGGGAAATGCGGTAAAATACAAAAATAATATAATCACGCTCTCGGAGCAACAATATAATTTTTTTTGACTTTCTCAAACGCTAAAAACAAATAAAAACTCAATCACGGCTTGAAATTACCTAATAAATGGAAATTTTCACCAAACCTTATATAGCATAAATGACTATAATTAATTACGTATAAAAATAATTATCATAGCTCAGGATAAACGTTGACCTGAAGCTCGGGTTGGTACAGTTTACACCAAAACTTATTCAATCTTCCTAACATGCTCAAAGCAGTCATGGTGAACCAAAAGTCCAAAAGGATTACAAGGCTGAATACAAAAAGATGAAAGCTAAACTGACACTCCTTAAGGCTAGTCCCTCTACTTCTCAGCCCTCAAAACCCTTTCAATCAAAGAATAAAGACCTAGTTTCTGAAATGTTCGATTAGGATGAGGAAGAAGTATAAGATGATAAGGAAGAAACACAAATCAAGGTTCTTATGGCTCTAGCTGGTGATGAAATATCTGTAGGAAAGAATCATGCACGTAATGGTGAATGGATAGACATCACCATGAAAAAGATAAATATTCTTCTTTCTATGGATGAGGACTCAGATTGGCAAACTTATCTTAAATATATAAACATTGACCTCAAGTATGTTGAAGAGTAAAGATTAAACTTGTTATCAAAATATAACAAGATTGTTTTTGAATTAAATAAATGTAGAGATGATATACTTGCCTTAAAACAAGCAAAGCTTGAGGCTGTTACTTTTCAAATTCAAAACACTGAACTTACAAAGTTAAATCATGCTCTTCAAGTTCAACTAAAGGAAGAAAGAAATGTCAATGAAAAATGGCTAAATAGCTTAAAGAAAGTAAGTCAATGTAATAGTGAGCAAATCCCAAACCAAAGGAAGAAAATTCTTGGTGGTGATCAACTCACTGAAACATCATCTCTAAATAAGGTTAAAGAAAATTCCTTTATTCCTGCCTCTCTCTATTATGACCATGAAATTATCCCAAAATCTAAAGACTAGGTTGAGAGACTCAACCCTGAGAGCAAACTTCTAAACTTTAACACTAGAAGAATTCTAGTCCCTAAAAGTCAAGCTGTCAATGAGTGTCTTCAACTCACAGAGGTAACCAATGATCCTGAGTCTATAAAAGAGTCAGGATCAGAACCTCAAACCCCTTTACCTCCACTAAAAAATCTTTAGGGAGCTTCTTCAAGTTCTAAGGTAATGACATTGACTTACCAAGATCACTCTCCATAGGAGAGATCTGGTTTGGGTACCATGAAACACACAAAGCCTGAAACTCAAGAATCTTCAAACAAGAGTGTTTCAGGACCTGTCATTATCTTTGATACTGAACCAGTCACTTCTTCAGTTCCTACTAAAGTCAAAACCAATGACCAAGAGTCAAAAATTGATGAGCTAACAAAACTAGTCCAAATGTTAATGGATGAAAAGATCAACTCCACTCAAAAGATTCAAGAACCTAAATATGTGTCCTTACAGCCTGAATCATCAAAGTCTGTTAACTCATCCAAACAAAGTCAGGATTCTAAACCAAATGGCAAGAACCATGATTCATCTAAACTGGTTAGAACAAAACCTCTTCAGAAACCTAAGCTCAAATGTGAGCTTTTCAACTATACTAATCATTCAATTAATGATTGGTATAGGATCCTCTACTGCATGAAATGTAAAAAAGAGGATCACAGGACCTTAAATCATGATATGTACATTGCATCACTAAGAAGTAGTCAAAACTACAAGGCACAGCCTTATCAGTATGCATCTCCTTCCAAACAGATCTTGAAATCTAAGGCAAAGTCTTACCCACCATGCACTCACTATGTCTGCAACAACCATCATCCTCATGATTGTAGAAACTACCCTGAGTGTGAAATTTCTAGAAGTTATGACCATTTTACCTTAGGACACAATCATGTCATTCAGATCAGAGGAGGTGTTCTAGCTAAGTCCTCTTAGTCTAGCGAATCCTCCATTGGAGTGAGTTGCACTACTTATAGAAGTAGTATGCACCTAACCACTGACCATAATAATTTAGAGCACTTTAAGAGAGGTGAGAAACTTCAGGCTACTAAAGCCAAAGAGCCCACAAAGAAGTGGGTTCATAAGAGAAACTAACCAAGTTTATTATTTGTGCAGAGACACATCAAGGAGCCTATCTAGTACCTGGACAGTGGATGCTCAAGGATTATGACAGGTGTCAAGAGTTATCTACACAAATATGTAAAGAAACCAGGTCCTAAGGTAGTGTTTGTTGATAACTCATCTTGTATTACTGAGGGATATGGTTCAATAAACTGTGGTGGTATTATTTTCTCTAAGGTAGCTTTTGTTAATGGTCTAAAATACAATCTAATTAGCATCAGTCAACTTTGTGATGCTAAATATATTTGTCAATATGATGATAAGCAAGGAACAATCTTTAATGCTAATAAGGAAATTGTGTTGATAGCCCCAAGAAGAAATGATGTATATGTCCTTGACATGTCATCACTGACTCCAAATGGAGCCTACTTCTTTGCCAAAGCCTTAGAAAGTGTAAACTGGCTATGGCACAAAAGGCTATCACATTTCAATTTCAAGAACATAAATAAAATTTCTAAGCAAAAAAAGTTCTTGGCCTTCCTTCACTTGTTTATTCTAAGGATAAACCATGTTCTGCATGTGAAAAAGGAAAACATAAAAGAGCTTCTTTCAAAACTAAACAAAACTTCTCAATCAGGAAATGCTTGCATCTTCTCCATATGGACCTCTTTGGACCTGTTAGTCCAATGTCCATCAATCATGAGAAATACTCCCTATTCATTATTGATAAGTACTCAAGGCACACATGGGTTCACTTTCTCAAGAAAAAAGTTATGCAGCTGAAATGATTATATCTTTTATCAGAATGGTTGAAAACCAAAATGATATGAAAGTCAAACAAATCAGAACTGATAATGAGACTGGGTTTAGAAACTCTGAGCTTGAGAGCTAGGTGAGGAACTAGCTTATTCTGCTTGATAAGCTTTAGCTTTTAGTCCTTAGATAGCTTTATTAGGTCATTTTAAGTGAAAGTAGATATAAAGTTTTAATAGATTTAGTGATTAACTAGATTTTAAGAGGACTTTATTTTAGGCAGTTTCACTTAAGGAGTGTTTGGGCCAGCTCTAAAAACGGGTCAAATTAGTTTTGTGTTTGGGTTGAGGTCATCAAAATGGATGTAGCTTAGATTTTTAAGCTTGTTTAAGCTGTTTTTAAAAGATTTTTAAGGTTGAAAATTGTTTTTCAAAGTTCTTATAAACAACTTGTTAATCTGTGACTTTTAAAAAAAAGCCACAAGTGCTTATATCCATAAGCACTTGAATTTTGAGTTTGAAGTTCAAAAAGAGTGTGTTTTAGTGTGTTCAAACAAGCTGTCAAACACCCTTGGTCTTTTGACTTTTTGAGTCAAATCCACCAAGTTTGCTTATAACAGTTTTAAAAGATCCATAAGCCCTTTTTCATTTAACAAATTTAGCAAGCTTTTATGAGTTTTAGAATGTCAAACTTGGTGCATAAGTCCATGAGCTAGGGTACTCAATCTGTTTTAGCTTAATTTTTTGTTTAGAGCTTATTTGACAGCTTTTTATAAGCTGTCAAATAAGCCCTTGAGTTTAGCCTTAAAGCTCCCCTGGTGCAAAGGGGAGACTTTAAGCTTGTTTTTCTTAAGCCTTTAGTATTCTTAAGCCCATTTTCTTGGCTTATTTCAAGAGCCTATAAGCTCTTATATAAGCCACTTAATTTTCAGCCTTTAAGAAGCTTATTAGATGGCTTAATTTTAAGCTTAAACTAGCTCCTTGACTGTTTTGCTTAGTGTAAGTGTAGTGATTGCTTATTTTTACTTTTAGCATTTTCAGCTTATTTCATAAGCCCACTTGTGTTCTAAAATAGCTTATTTAGATAGATTAGTTAAGTTGTTAAGCTTTTGCCTTTTTCCTAGCTTATTTGTCCAAATGACTTAGTGAAATTTTAGCTTTTAAGCTTTATTTTTAGTTTCTGTCATCATAAGCTCTTCACAGCTTATTTAGCCTTAAGCTTTTAGCCTTTTTAGCTTATTTAGATTAGTTTAGGTCCTTTTTAGCTTATGTTAGTCCAAGTCTTAGCTTAAAACGGCCACATGTCCAAAATGACTTAGCACATTTAGCTTTTAAGCCTTTTAAGCTAAACTGTCGACTTTAAGCTTATTTTTAAGCTTATTGATTGTGTGCTGAGTGGTTTGGTGAAGCTCTTTTTGGTTGGAGTCTTTTGGAAAGCTTAGAGTGCTTCAAAAGGGGAGTTTGATAGCCTCCCTTTTTCTTCATAGTTTATTTTAGGGTGAGAGTTTATGATAGCTTGTCTTTGTTTTAGTCTTTATGTCGAGTGTTTTTGCTGGTCTTGGTCTTGGTTGCAGAAGTGTTGAGGTGTTGTGTATGTAGTTTGTATGTTTTGGAGCGTATGGGGGGAGTAGACGTTGTCTTCTACCCGCAGTGTTATTGACGATGTGACTTAGGCCTATCTTTGTGGTAGATCCAGTTCGGGAGATGATCAAGCTTCGCTTGTGTGATTGTGAGGCATTACTAAGTGGTACCAAGAGTCTGGAATTGGTGGGATTTGTATTCCTATCTTTTGTCTATGACTATGTAGTGGTGACGGGCGATGAGGTCATGACGGCATGGGCGACGGCTTAATTGTTTTGTGTATTGATATGTGTGGGATACGGTGGGCATCAGTTTTCGTCACCGTTTTGTTTTTGATATTGTAAATTTTGTTTTCCTAATTATTCTAGAGTGGAAATTTGCTAAGCCAGCTGTAGATATTTGAAAGTTTTATCTTTGGATTATTGTTGTATAAGTGTAAACCCTGATTCATCTCGCAGTCAATCTTTATGGTTGATTGTTTGTTGTTTATTAGCATTTAATTTTTTGGTGTTTTTATCAGGTGAGCTTAGTGAAGGTGCTTAATGACGTAAGACGTGACTCATAAATGGGAAGTAGTTGGTGATTGGGATTGTGGCTTGAGGACGTAGAAGAGTTGAGGATGATCTGAGAGTGAGGCAAATTGGAAGCTTTATTTTCATTGCTTGTTTGCTTTTAGGAAAGTGTATGATTTGCGTATTCGCATGACAACACTATGAACGTTTTTATGTGGATGATGTACTTTTTGGCCATTGTGCATTTTTTAATTGACGGATGGCCCTCCACTTTGTCTCATAATCGAATTATAAGATCAAACCTTTAGGTTTTGGGTATCTGTTATGACACTTTGTGTCTACTTACCTTTACTTTAGTTTTACTATTTTAGTATATATTCTACTATAGGGAGCACCATTTGTATCCCGTGTGTTGATATACATTCTTGTTACGCCTGCTTTCCGCCTGGCGGGGGTGTTTTTCACCCCCCATTGTGGTGACAGGATTGGTATCAGAGCCTTTGGTTATAGATGAAACTAGGTGGTATATGAGCTATTTGACTATAGTTTTTTTTATGGGTTTATTTCCCCTCACTTTAGTTGCAATATTTGCGGACTACATCATAAAGTGTTTGTTTATATATCATAAGTGCTTTGATTTTTCTTACGGTATTTACCCGTATGTTTCCCCGCTACACTAATATAAAAGCTTTTGGAAAATTTTTTTTTTTCTATTTTGATATTACTACTTTATAATATGAAAATATTACATTTCATTATGGGGGATCTAAATAGTATATACCCTTTGTTATTATTTTAGTCTTGTCTTCCCATACCCCTTATAGGAGTAGGATAGATATCGTTGGGAGATTGTTTACCTCACTAGACCCGCAGAGTTGGGTGACTTTTGAGAGAGAAAAGTCAAACCCAAGTGAGGCCCAACATAAGTTTATTTTGTTTTCTATCTCGATGCGTTGCTATAATCGAGGATTCTTTAATATTTTGCGGTCACGTTGTGACTTCCTGTTTAGTTATTGGTCGATTAAGTGTGATTTGTGTGGTTCGTTAGATTGATTTTCATTCATGTTTTGAGTTATATTTGGATTATTATTAAGTGCTATGTGGTAGATATGTGTGTTTTATCATTGAGATGTGTGGTCTTGGAAGTAAGTACACGTGTGAAAAAGGTGCAATTTAATTTTGGTCATTACGAAACATAATTATAAGGAAACACACACGTGGACTTGTGACTTGGATTGCAATTGATCACTTGTTGTTGTATGGTATTTTGTAAGGATGTAAGTGGGATAGTTGGTAGATGGTAGAGTAGAGTGTGAGTGAGATCACCGTCGGGATGGGTGTGTGTGTTAGAGAATTCCTCTCATTAAAGATCAGGCGATTATATTAGATTGGGTTTTTTCTTGCGTAGATTGTAAGGTCCCCCTCGTCATCTATCGTTTGCGAGATACATCGGGTACAGTTGGTTATTGTCGTGGCAATTCCTAAGTTGGTTCGTTAGCTCGTTGTCGTTCGAGATATCCAACGAGCGTTGTTGGTTATCTAGGGTTTTTATCATAGAACTGGTGTGTTCTTGTTCTCCGTTTCAGGTTTTGATTTGTTTTTCCTTTGTCTACGGTGCGATACTTTTTGGTTTGGTTCTAAGGACCGTTGGGTTATGGATGTGTCCTTATGTTGTTTGGTTATGTAAAGTGTTTTTGTCGTGTCTCGTTTTCCAGTAAATTATATTTGGTATTGGAATTCTTAAGGTATTTTGGACCCTATTTTGCTATCATGATGTTTTTTTTTTTGTGAGTAATAAATTCCATTTTTGAAAGTAAGTTTGTTGTAGGTGTACCATATTGGTTAGGGGTTTAAAAAACTTTCTTTTTAATAAATTATTATAAATAAAATGCAACACGTTTTTTTTTAATTCCTTTTATGAAAACCATAATTAAAATAAGTTTATGAAAATTTTATTTAAATTTATTTTTACACTTAAAATTATTTGCATTATTAACTAAGGTGATTCTATTATTTTAAAATGATTGGTATAAGGTTATGAGAGAAAGTTTCCTTGGGTAAAAATCAGTTTTGGTACAAAGGTTCTTAATCTTTTAATTAATGGGTCGTGGTACGTGGTATTATTCGTTGGGGGTGTTTCTAGCAATCGTTGATGCGTGTGTTAGGCCGGAGGTTCGTTCTTCTTGTTGACGTTTACATTCGGTGGATTTTTTTCTTTTTTTTTGGAATCGTGTGATTTTTGGGTCCATACCAATTGGTGCATGTGGAAGTTTGAAATTTCCTCATGGCGTGGTGCTAGAGTTGGTGTTAGGACGTATCTTCTGGGTGGTGTGATTGATGGTAGCGAAGCGAATGGAATTATCCGCGATCCCAAGTTGGAATTAGAGAGTTCTCATTTTACTTTTGATTTAGTACCTTTTAGTTATGAGAGTGTTTATAGGTCGTGGAGAGACTTGGTTGTTGAGACATAAGGTGTGAGAATGTTATGCCAACGAGAAGGTAGATCAAAAATGCCTTGGTAATTTGGAGAGTGCTTAAGGTTCGTGTGAGGGAAAACGGAACTAAAGAGGATAGAGGGTTGGTAGGGCTTGGTGTACCAAGGAGATGATAGTTGAGGGATTATTTGATATTTTGTAGTTATGTGAAGCCCTCTAAAGTGTTCCTAAGGAATTAGTAGGTTTTACCCCTCGTCGTAGAATAGGATTTCGTATGGAATTAGTACAAGGAGCGACGCCGATTTACGAAGGCTCATGTCGTTTGATGTCTTTAAAAAGGCAAGAGGTGTGGAATGATTGCAGGAGTTGCAAGGTGAGGGTTGGTTCGAATGGTAACTTTTTGTGGGAAGCATCTGTATTGCTTGGTAGGAAGAAAGGTGGGTAGTTTGGAATGTGCATAGATTATCTCGAGAAGAGTGAGATAGAAAATTCGTTTATTGATGTCATCCAGTGGAGGGTGCACAGTGGATGGGACGTGGCAATTATGTTTTTTTAGGGATGCGTAATGGACACGTTGAAGTTTACGGCTATGCCTTATGGGTTAACCAATGTGTAACATCCGAGAATTTTCAAAATTTTGAATGACGATTTTACCCTTTGACTTTTAGGGTTTGACTTGACTTTTTGACTTTTGGTCTTTCATTTTCACATAAAAGCGATTACCGCGTAACCGGTAATTTTTCGGAACATATTTAAAGGAGATATATGTTATTCCTAGGTTGAGTTATCAAAAACGAGCAGCTAAAGCACGTTTTCATTATTCGGACCCTAAAGCAATTTGATGAAGAACGACATTCCTAACAACTTTTTAGTTTTGACCGAGATCCGAAAACAGTCAGAAGGTGACTGAAATGTCCTTGCAAAATTTTGACACAAGTCGTAACGACCCAAATATTTAATTATCATAATTTATTAAATAAAAATATTTAATAAATTAATTATCTTGTCGAAAACGTTTGTTAAAGAACGAAATTATTAGAGTTAAAATTCAATTGTCGGATAAAGTTTATCGTAAATATACAAATAAATAATAAACGTTTTTAATAAATTTTATAAAACGTTTATGAAAACTTGTCGTGTAAATACTCGTTTTTATTGGAAAAATTATTTGGAAAACAATGGCGCAAGTTTCGTGCGTTGAATCATCCGTTAAGTCGCTCAAACGTATGGTACGAACCGAGTTTCATCAAAACTTCATTAAAAAGTTACAAATTACACCCTAGACTATTGGGCATTATTCATTTCATATTAAAATTTCTATTATATATATAAAAATTTTAATATACATTTTCATTTCCATCTCAAGTTACACACACACACCTAGTTTCTCTCCCTTCATTTCCGGCAGCCCCCACCGGCGGCCACCCTGCTCCACCGGAATACTTTTCCGACGGAGTTTTCCAGTGAGCTTCAAAAAGCTTCCTCGTCACCCGGATCTACCCGACCAATTTACACCACTCGCCCTCAACTCGCGCTTTTTCCCTCCCCAACGGCTGCCACACAGCCGCCACCCCATCTCATTACACCACCGCCACTATCCTACACCGTCATCTATCATCATCGTTTCATTATCATCTCACCATCTCAACGTCACCCATCACCCACACGGTCATAGCACACCACTGAGGGTGGTTTTTGATTCGGTGGTAAAACACCACCACAAGGATGGTTTGTTTCGGTGACAGCCACCGCACCACAAGGGTGCGGCTGGTTTGTGTTACAAGCACCACGGGGTGCGATTGAGTGTTGTATACAACTAGGGGTGTTCGTGGGTTTGTTGTTGGCAGCTGAAAGGGTGTGTGGCTAGGCAGCAAGCCAATATGGGAGCGTTTGGGCGGGATGACGCCGTATAGGGTGCGTTGTCGGGTCTGGGTTTATCTGCGGCGGGGGGTGATTTGTTTGCTATGTTGTGAAACAACCATAAGGGCGCGTTTTGTTTCTGGTGTTCACCAATAAGGGTGCGTTTGGTTTCATGGATGCACCTGGAGAAGGGTGCGTTTTGGCTTAGCAGCAGCCTATTAGGGGGTGTGGTTTTGGGTGGTAGCCACCAAGGGGTGCGTTGGTTGGGGCTGTCACCGCACAAGGGGGCGTTTGGTTGGAGCAGCCACCACACAGCCACCACACGGGGTGCGTTTGGTTTTGTAGAAACAGGATAAGGGGTGTTTGGGTTAATATAGAAATACATTAGGGTGCGTTTGGCTGTTAAAACAGCCATAGGGTGCGTTTGGGTTAACAGGAAACCGGTTAGGGTGTGTTTGGTATAGCAGAAACACGAATAGGGGTACGTTTGGTTGGGCAGATTTACACCGAGGGGTGCGTTTGTTTTGACATTAAGCACAAAGGACGCGTTTGGTTTAGCGAAACAACGAGGGTTCGTTTAGTTTATATAGCAAATCAACAAATAAATATATATAACGTAAGGTTTAATAAACATGAAACCGGATATATATATTGGTGGTTTAAATTGGTTAAATAAATATAATGTTTATTATTTGGTTTAGTTTAGATATAATATAAAATATATAAATATATTATATCTAAAAACGTGAGTGGTTGAAATATTAACACGTTAACAATTGCAACATATTTATTGAATATGGAAAACGTCGAGTTTTGCGAAAAATAGAAAAACGTTATATAAACGGGGAATTCATGATGAAATTTATATAAATTACTATATTTACGATTCACTGAAATGCTATTATTTATAAACGATAAAGGAATAAGTTATATTATAAAAGATATACTAAAATTTAAACTGTTAATAACATGTCAACGAACGAAAAACTTACTTTTACATGAGACGAATGTTTTAGACGCAACCCCGTCAAAGAAACAAAATTTATTTCTATAAAATTTATTTATATTTATAACTGATTATTAAACTGTTACAAAACATGGTTTTGATTAATTCATACGTTTTTAAGCATGTGTAAACCTTGTACAAAGCCTTTTTCATTATTAAATGGTTGTCAAACTAATGGTTTAAAGTAATTATTTCACACATTATTATATAATACTGCAAGGTATATTATACTTTCATTATCTTTGGATTGATGGCTTTGTTATTAAATTCACGGGTGCGGAATTATATAAGGGTTATTTTTCATAAGAAATTTATAAAGAATATATAGTACCAACTTTGCGGTATATTTTCAATTTATTTATTTAACTAATCACCAAACATTACGACGTTTAAAATAGATTCTTCATCAACGTGTAGCGTGATGTAACCATTCATCGGGAAAACCCAAATATATTATCCTAGGCTTGTGGATCTTAGCCGTTTATGATTAGTTGCAACTTCTTGTATCGACAGCCGCTTCGTCTTCGTTGTGTTGGCATATTAGATGCTATTGTCGATCGTTCTTCATCATCAGGTTTTTTAGTGAGTTCACTAAGCCTAGCTTTTTCAATCTTTTGAATGGTTATAAACCCGCGAGGGGGAATACATGCTTGTCTACAAACAATTAATTACAGGTTCATCTCTATAACAAATGTGATTGTTTTTTAAGGATATTTATGAGTTATACGCCTCACTTTTACTCGTTATGGATTAAATGTTTTTATATATTTTGGAGTGAAAACATGCATTGTTTTATTATGGACACAAGTGGATCAATTTTATATTATGTTTACGTGTTGCCTAGTAGCGATAACCCAATGCTTGAGGCCCCTATATCCCATGGTAATTGTCAAATTACATAGTGTAGTTGTGAATTACATTATGTGAGCACGAATGTTATGAATAGATCTATTTGGGAAACGACCTCCCCGTTCGGCGGTGACTGACTACGCTATCACCGGGATTACGAAACGTTATAGACATGTCAATTTGGGGATGTTATGTTTCGTGGTAGACATCTATTTGGGGGCAGAAATTGCAATATTTATTTTGCAAGAAAGATTGTCGGCTTCAGTGTCATGAGCTTAGGAAACGTAATCAGGGGTGTTTCGTGATTGTTTGTCATTTGTTGTCTTCATCACGGGAAGTTTATATGTCTGTGATAAGTGTTGTTTGCTTCTTCGGGGAAAATTCTTGTGGTTTCCTCCCCATGTTATACGTTTTGGAGGCCTACACTATTTGGAGATTTGAAATGGTCTGGCATGTTTTGCAAACTGTTGATTTAGAAATCATAACATATATTTTGATAAGGACACTTTTAAGGAATTAAAATGGTTCATATATTACTTTGGGGACAACCTTTTGGGTTATTATTTCATATCTAAACTATCATATGAACTCAATAACTTTGGTTGCGTTTTTTTAAGCATGTGTTTCTCAGTGAATTCGCATATGCTTGGACTATCTGATGTGCATTGGAGTCTAAATTGGACAAGATTTCATAATTGGATTTCTACATAAAATGATCAAAATCTCATTGTGTCGCTTTCTAAGCTTTGCGCTATTGTGATCAATTATGGGGACAAACTATAATTTTGATTTCAAAAAATCACGAGATTGTTTTTCCATATGAACATTTAGAGGTGTTCTCCTGTTTTAGCATTGTGTATTATGACAGTGCCCCCACTAAGTGGTATTACGCTGCGTTGTGATATTTTTGGGGTGTTACAGTTTGGTTATCAGAGCACTGGTTATAGAGAACTAGGTTGCATATTTTACCCTAGACTATAACCGTTTTCACAAACATTGCATCACATCAAAATTTTCTAAAGTGCATACACGCTACTTGCTTATGTGCTTACATTACTTGCTGCATTAAGTGATATACGTGACCTACATTTTATAATTATATTTATGCTTGCGGATTCCTTTAGTGTTATATCGTACGCTTATTAATATATAGGTTATTATTAAAATACCAGAATAATTTTAAGACATTGTGGGTTGCACAATGGTCTCATTCTACTCGTCAGACATTAGTGAGTTATACATTGGTCTCTCTTGCTTTCTTTGACATTGTGCGTTGCGCAATGGTCTCATCTTCGTTCTCAACACATTGTGAGTTGTAAACAGTGGTCTCTAAAGGATATTATTTTTCTTCATATATTATATACTATAATTTATTTACACGGGGACCGTCATAATTTTGTTTTTTGGATATGTATGATCTACTATTACAAGTCTTGTATGGGGGGACTTGTAAATGAGATTTGATATGATAATTGTTATGTTAACAAAGCGTCACAGTTCTGTTTACATAGGATTATGTATATATAAATTAGTATTACAAGTCTTATGGGCCGGGACTTGTAATAGGAAGGATTTATATGATAAATGTATGTTAACTGGTTCTCGTGACTTTTACCTTAGTTACTCTAACGAGTACTCATTACGATTCTGAAACTATGTGATTTCCTGATAGTTTTACTACTCCGTCTCCGAATACGAGTTTGGAAAACACTCGGTCCCATATCGTTAGAGGACATGCATGATAAGTCATCCATCACCTTGATCGGTTATGTGAGTACGCGTGTTATTGCATCAGGATTATTATTAAGTAGGTGATTTCTTAATTTATTTATTTAAATGGATTGGGTACGCCTCTTCGTTAAATAAATATTTATAAATCACCGAACCTTAGTTTATCATTTGATTATTTACATAAATTTAGGACGCTCCTTTATGCATTAATGAATTCTTAAAATGAGTGGGCTTAATGGGTATCGATATGACACGAGTATGGATCTGAAATAGATAATCCACCAGAATCCGATATACAAGCGTCTAGAAACACAATCGTGTCTTACCACTCAGCAGGATATTAAGGCCTCATTTGAACTACGTGATCTCTTCCTGAAGTTATTAATTTTGCCGTTACAAATCCTTACAATCACGAACTGTTCGTGGAACTAATAGACTTGTTACACAATTGAACTATTGGAGTTGCGTCATCCTCGAACTAACGACTGAGTACCATAATCCGCCGTCTATCGCATAAGCTCTCTCGCAAACTCCTCTCATTTATTGAACGTTTTTTTCTGGGGATATTGTTTCCTCGGAGGGTCTCCCCTCTGCATCCCATCACAATTTCTTTCATAGTTATTGTCATTATGGTTGCTGTTGTTGGGTCCTGGAGTGGTCCCAGATTGTATAAACTTTATCAACTAAGTGATGAAACCCACCTTAAACAAGATAAGCATATGTCGATATAGTATTCAGTTGATTACTCATTGAAGACAAATAGTACAACCAATTTTAAAGTATGATTTTAATTAGTACTGCTAGTAAGTTGGGCTACTTACATTCCATAGTCCTCGTTGATGTGATTCATCGAAACTCTTACAAGATAGTAACAAACGAGACTTCGTCCTCGGACATTTAGAAACTTATACAAACATACTCACGCGACTACACCTTTTTCTTGAGGTTTTCACTATAATGAGACTTTCCCTATAACACGGTTAGATCAGTCATAAGATCTGTAATGATATATTTTGAGGAGATTACCCATTTTGATTGGATTAAACTATCTAGACAAACCTAGCCAAAATTTTTTGGTTTAGATCGGAGAGAAGTGTGAGACACCGGAATTTTGCTGAATAAAGTTATCAGATCTTGTTTAGAACGAGCTTATTAAACCTTAAGTCTTTCCTTGGTCACACAATCAGATAACACAAATTTAATCTCGGGACGAGATTTCTTTAAGGGGTAGGTACTGTAACATCCGAGAATTTTCGAAAATTTTTGAATGACGATTTTACCCTTTGACTTTTAGGGTTTGACTTGACTT
This sequence comes from Tanacetum coccineum, assembly GCA_026074375.1. NCBI lineage: Eukaryota > Viridiplantae > Streptophyta > Magnoliopsida > Asterales > Asteraceae > Tanacetum > Tanacetum coccineum. The sequence goes on along the minus strand of BQNB010001602.1, from coordinate 85,548 downwards.
TTTGACTTTTGGTCTTTCATTTTACTTTAAAGCATTAACGCGTAATACCGGTAATTTTTCGAAACATATTTAAAGGAGATATATGTTATTCCTAGGTTGAGTTATCAAAAACGAGCAGCTAAAGCACGTTTTCATTATTCGGACCCTAAAGCAATTTGATGAAGAACGACATTCCTAACAACTTTTTAGTTTTGACCGAGATCCGAAAACAGTCAGAAGGTGACTGAAATGTCCTTGCAAAATTTTGAACACAACGCGTACCGACCCAAAATATTTAATTATCATAATTTATTAAATAAAAATATTTAATAAATTAATTATCTTGTCGAAAACGTTTGTTAAAGAACGAAATTATTAGAGTTAAAATTCAATTGTCGGATAAAGTTTATCGTAAATATACAAATAAATAATAAACGTTTTTAATAAATTTTATAAAACGTTTATGACACATTGTGTAAATACTCGTTTTTCATTGGAAAAATTATTTGGAAACAATGGGCAAGTTTTCGTGCGTGGAATCATCCGTTAAGTCGCTTCAAAAGGAGTCCCGAACGAGGTTTCATCAAAACTTCATTAAAAAGTTACAAATTACACCCTAGACTATTGGGCATTATTCATTTCATATTAAAATTTCTATTATATATATAAAATTTTAATATACATTTTCATTTCCATCTCAAGTTACACACACACACCTAGTTTCTCTCCCTTCATTTCCGGCAGCCCCCACCGCCGGCCACCACGTCGTCGCCGCCGAAAAACTTTTCCGGCGGAGTTTTCCGGTGAGCTTCAAAAAACTTCCTCGTCACCCGATTTACCCGACCATCTACACCACTCGCCCCCACTCGCACTTTTTCCCTCCCCCACCGGCTGCCACAGCAGCCGCCACCCCATCATCATACACCACCGCCACTCCATCACCTACACCGACATCATCATCGTTTCATCATCATCATCACCATCTCACGTCACCCATCACCACCACGTCACAGCCACCACCACGAGGGTGGTTTGATCGGTGGTAAAACACTTACCACATGGGATGGTTTGTTTCGGTTGACAAGCCACCGCACCACAAGGGTCTGCGGCTTGGTTTGTGTTACGAAGCACCACGGGTGCGATTGTGGTTGTTATATACAAATAGGGGTGTTCGTGGTTTGTTGGTTGGCAGCCAAAATAAGGGCGGGCAGCAGCCACTATGGGGAGCGTTTGGCGGGATGCCGCCGCTATAGGGTGCGTTCGGGTTGGGTTTATCAGCGGGGGGTGTTTGTTTGCTATGTTAAAACAACCATAAGGGCGCGTTTGGGTCTGAGTTCACCAACAAGGGTGCGTTTGGTTTCATGAAAGCACCGAGAAGGGTGCGTTTGGCTTAGCAGCAGCCTGTAGGGGAGTTTGGTTGGGTGGTAGCCACCAAGGGGTGAGTTGGTTGGGGCTGTCACCGCACAAGGGGGCGTTTGGTTGGAGCAGCCACCACACAGCCACCACACGGGGTGCATTTGGTTTTGTAGAAAACAGGCTAGGGGAGTTTGGGTTAATATAGAATACCTTAGGGTTGATTTGGCGTTAAAACAGCCATAGGGTGTGTTTGGGTTAACAGGAAACCGGTTAGGGTGTGTTTGGTATAGCAGAAACACGGATAGGGGTACGTTTGGTTGGGCAGATTTACACCGAGGGGTGCATTTGGTTTGACATTAAGCACAAAGGACGCGTTTGGTTTAGCGAAACAACGAGGGTTCGTTTAGTTTATATAGCAAATCAACAAATAAATATATATAACGTAAGGTTTAATAAACATGAAACCGGATATATATATTGGTGGTTTAATTTGGTTTTAAATAAATATATGTTTATTATTGGTTTGTAGTTTAGATTTAATATAAATTATATAATATCTTATATCTAAAACACGAATTCTCGTGTTTGATATATTAACACTGTTATCAATGGCAAAACATATATATTGAATATGGAAAACGTCGAGTTTTGCGAAAAATGTAAAAACGTTATATAAACAAGGAATTCATGATGAAATTTATATAAATTACTATATTTACGATTCACTGAAACTGCTATTATTCTATTGAACCGTAAAGGGAAAATAAGTTAGATTTTTAAAGATTTACTAAATATAACTGTATAATAACCTGGACAACGAACGAAAACCTATACTTTTTACAATGAGACGAACTTGTTTTAGACGCAACCCGTAGAAGAAACAAAATATATTTTATAAATTATTATCTTATATTTTTTAATGATTATAAATGGTACAAATATGGGTTTGATTAATCTACGTTTAGACGTGTGTCAACCTTTGTACAAAGCCTTTTCATTAATTAAATTTGGATTGTCAAACTAATTGATTTAAGTATTATTACATCTTTATTATATAATACCTGCAAGGTATTATATACTTTTCATTAAACTTTGGATTGATTGTCTTTGTTATATAATTCACGGTAGGAATTATATAAGGGTTATTTTTCATAAGAAATATATTAAAGAATATTATTACACACTTATGCGGATATTTTCAATATATATTTAACCAACCCTCCAATCCATTACGACGTTAAATCTTAAATCTTCATCAACGTGTTAGCGTTGATGGAAACCATTCATTCGGGAACCCAAATATATTATCCTAGGCTAGTGGATCTTAGCCGTTAAGATTAGTTGCAACTTCTTGATCGAGCCGCTTCGTCTTCTGTTCGTGTTGTGCATATTAGATGCCTATCTGTCGATCGTTCTTCATCATCAAGGTGAGTTTCCATATACCGCGCTTTTCAATCTTTTGAATGTTTATAACCCGCGACGGGGGAAAACTGCTTTGTCTACATAACTATTTACTTACTGGGTCATCGTATAACATGTGATTGTTTTTTAAAGGATATTATGAGTTTGATAGCTCACTTTTTACTCGTTATGGATAAATGTTTATCTATTTTTGAGTGAAACAGCAGTGTTTTATAAATGGAACACAAGTGGTCATTTTATATTATGATTACATGTTGCTAAGTAGCGATAACCAAGTTGAGACCTTTTATCATGAATGTCAAGTGCATTAGATGTAGTTGTGAATTACATTATGTGAGCGCGAATGTTATGAATAGATCTATTTGGGAAACGACCTCCCCGTTCGGGTGACTAGCTATCACCGGGAACGAACGTTATAGCATGTCGAATTTGGGGATGTTTCGGGTTAGACATCTAATCGGGGCAGAAATTGCAATATATATTATTGCAAAAGAAAGATTGTCGAGCTTCAGTGTCATGAGCTTAGGAAACGTAATCAGGGTTTCGTGATGTTTGCATTTGTTGTTTCATCACGGGAAGTTTATATGTTGTGATAAGTGCAGTTTGCTTTATCCAACGGGGGGAATATTCTTGTGGGTCCTACGTTTTACGTTTTGGCGAGATTTGGCGATTTAATGGTCTGTCATTATTTTGCACTGTTGTGATTTTTGAAATCATACATATATTTTGAAAGGACATTTAAGGAATTAAATGGTCATATATACTTTGGAAACCTTTGGGTTATTATTCATATCTAAACTAACCTATGAACTCACCAACTTTATGTTGACGTTTTTAAGCATGTTTTTCTTAGGTGAATTAGATGCTTGGACTATCTGATGTGCATTGGAGTCTAAATTGACAAGATTTCATAATTGGATTTCTACAAATGATCAAATCTCGTTTTTCTTTGTGTCGCTTTTCAAGCTTTTTATTGTGATTGCAATTATGGGACAACTATTATTTTGATTTCAGAAAATCAACGAGATTGTTTTACAAACGACACATTTAGAGGTCGTTCTCTTGTATCTAGCACTGTGTATTATGAAGTAGCACCCCAAGTGGTATTCCGCTGCGTTGTGATATTTTTGTGGGTGTTACACAATGCACCAGCGGTTTTCATGGAGTTAATGAGCCAGGTGTGCATTGGCCGTTTATAGACAGATAGTCTATGTTATATATACAACGATATTTAAACCGACCCAAAGTATAAGGAGGGAGTACGAGTCGCACAGTGAAGGATGATCGTGGGAGTCACTGAAGAGAAAAGAAGATGTTAAAACAAACCTAGGAATTGTCATTCAAACCTATTTTACTATGATCACAATTGTACGGGGAAATTTTTCGCTTTATTACATTACTTACATTGTCAATATCTCATTAAGCAAGGTAACTTGCATAACTAAAGTTAGAAAGCTCACGCACCTATCTATTGGACATTATGTCTTCATATATGTCAAGAAATATATCACAATATGTTCAATTCAATATTCATCATTTCCTTATTACACAGATACATTATTCCTATAATGTACCATTCGCAACGTTATATCAAAACAGGCTTTAAACCGTTATCGTATACCTCTAAACCCTAATCTCATGGAAAGATTAATATCTAAAGTGAATGTACAAGCTACTAAAGCATATGTACAAGTAATTTAACATTTCATTTGAAATATAAACTCCCTCCAAGCCAAGTATAAGTTTTCAAAGCATAATATACAAGGCATTAAGCATGACATCTAAAAATAGTTGTTTTACCTACGTTTTCATTCCAATTTCTTCACCATCACTTGTGTACAAGCTACTACACTCAATATAAAATGTGTAAACCCTAATTATGTCGTCTTGTTTGAACTGGTATGGTTGGATTTCTACGAACTTGTTCTAATGGATGATCTCTGGTCCATCGGTAATCATGATCTCTGGTCCATTCGGTGCTTGATCATTGTTGTTTTCCTCAGCTTGACCGTGTGTTGGATTGTAATATTCTTCAAGTAAAGGACTGAAGAGAAATTCTAACCCTTGTTGTGACGAATCTGTCTTTTCTGCTGAAGGAACAACATTTTGTCTTGGGGGCACGGGGTCAGAGTTGTCATAGTCTGACGCTTTTTGTCCTTGAGGGACGAGGCCTGAAGAGACATTTTCAACAGACATCTCTTGTCATTGTGGTGCGAGGTCTGAACTGTTGTGATCAGACATCATTTGAACATTGATGAACGGGGCCTGAAGTGTTATTTTCAGCAAACACCATTTAAACATTGATGACCGAGGCTTGAACTGCTGTGTTCAAACGTCATTGCCATGAAGACCGAGGCTTGAACTGCTATGTTCAAACGTCATTGCCATGAAGACCGAGGCTTGAACTGTTATGTTCAAACGTCATTCCTTTGTGCATCCAGAGTCAACAATGAATAGGATGAGTTGTACAATCTGCAAGAGAATTAGAGGACGATGGAACACTGGACAAATTGGATCCTAAAGAATTTGATATCTTCAAGACATTAGTTATCCTAGAGACAATGTCTATAGTGGGACTAATACTTGTTGATTCGTCATCTTTCCTAATCTTAGGCATCCATATCTTAGCCGTTCTGTTCAGGTGTTCGAGGAGTGGATGTTTGATGTTCAATGCCTTCTTCTTTGAAATAGGCATGGAGTGTCTTGTTCAAGAATTCCGTGCCTCTGTCAGTACGAACAGTAATAACTTGAGCTTGAAGATTGCGTTGAATCATCCTGAGAAAGTCTTTGAGAACTTCTGGTGTTTCATCCTTGGATCGTAGAAAAAGAGTCCAAGTGTATCTTGAATAGTCATCAACAATCACCAGAATATACTTCTTCCCATTTATGCTTGCAACTCGCATTGGACCACACAAGTCCATGTGAAGCAAATTTAGTCTTCCTTTGGAACTAGGAACTGCTTTTGTCTTGAATGAACTTCTTTTTGCTTTACTCATTTCACAAGACGAACAAAGTTGATCCCTGCTATTTTCAAACTTGGGTTATGCGTCACAACTTCTTTCTTTGAGAGTTACGGGAGTTGTAATCGACGTTTCAGATGGAGCAACCTTCGAGCATAACCATGCTTGAGTTGGTGAGCTTTAGCCATGAAACAGATGGAGTTGAATTGAAGTTGTTTCTTAAAGAGATATTGTGTAGAGATCAGATCCAGACTTCCAGTTAGTAAACTCGTTCCTGAAGATCTGCACAAACATGTTAGATTGCCTGGAAAGCACCTCCAATCAGCATCACAGAATTGACCCACCCGTGGACAAAAGATTGTGATTGAGGCCTTCGACGTAGTAAACCGTTTGATCATGACATTCCTTGATTCAGCTCTCCATACAAGAATAGGAGCAAATGATCATTTCCAAAACGAACAGTCCCCAGAATTTCTCCACAAAATTACACAAAAGCTTTAGATTGCTGTCATGTGCTTTGTGGCATCCAGGACGTCAACAATGAATAGGATGAGTTGTACAATATGCAGAGAATTAGAGGGACGATGGAATAATGGAAATTGGATCCTATGACGGTTTGATATCTTTAAAGATAATTCGTTATCCTAGAGGATAATGTCTATCGTGGGACTAACACTTGTTGATATCATTCATCTGTCCTAACCTTAGGCATCATATCTTTTTGGTCCTAAGTGGCTTTTGTGTCCCTGTAATAACCTGATGGGACATTCTTAGCTCATCCACCATTCCATTCCTGATTTGTATTCTCATTACAACTTCTTATAGTAAACTCTTGGATTTCTGAAATGTAGTTATCTGACTGCAACTGTTTTCTTATGGGGTGTTGCAACAGATTTTGTTAGGTTTACCCTCTTACCAGAATGCCCAAAGAAATCCTCGCTGCCGAAGCAGGAAAGTTCAAACCACCACCACCCATGGTAACGCCGGTGGAGAAGAGAAGCAGCAACAAGTTTTGCGACTTTCACAATGATAAAGGACACAACACGGACGAATGTATGCAGTTAAAAAAGCAGATTGAAGAGTTGGTGGGAGCAGGAAAGCTCTCGCATTTAATTAAAGACATTATGCAAGGTCGAGATCAAATGAAGATTGGAAAGAAGAAAGCCCTGGCCAAAGACAAGTCCCTGGTAATCTATATGGTACAACTATGGCATAGAATGACAAGGCAGAAAGTGACTCAAAGCTTTGCCCGTGTCGGCGAAATTACGTTCCCACCACTGACTACCACCAAGGGGACAGAAGGTCCGCTTGTTATAGAAGCGGAAATTGGCGGACACATGATCCACTGCATGTATGTAGACAGGGGTTCCTCAACGGAAGTGCTCTACGAGCACTGCTTCAACCGTCTCCGACCGGAAATCAAGAACCAAATGGTCCCGGCAACGACATCGTTAACCGGTTTTAGTGGGGAAACTATATGGCCGCTGGGACAACTTAGGCTCTTGGTAACAATAGGAGATGCAGATCATTCTACTAAAGCATGGATGAATTTCATGATCGTAAGGTCATCATCACCTTAAAATTATATCATTGGAAGACATGGAATAAGAGAAATCCAAGCGATACCATCCACAGCCTACGGAATGCTTAAGTTCCCGGTCGACGGAGGAATAGTCACTATATGTAGCACTATCTTGATACCCGTTGAGTGCGCCACGGTGACCACGTCGGCTAAGAAGATACTTAGAGAGGCTGAAGTCCATCATAAAAATTTGAAAGTAGTTTTACATCCGAATTTCCCGGATCAGGAAGTGGCAATCGGGGGGACGCTATCCGCGAAAGGATGGACAAAACTATGCTCACTCCTGAAGGAAAACTTGGATATATTCGCATGGCAGCCGGTAGACTTGACAGGAGTACCGCGATCAGTAGCTGAACATCGGCTCAATATCCGGGAAGGATATTCGCTTGTTCGACAGAAGAAAAGGGGCCAGGCCCCGGAAGTGTCAAAGCCATCCAAGCGGAGGTACAAAAACTAGTAGAGGCAGGGATCTTGAGAGAAGTTTATTATTACGACTGGCTGTCCGATCCAGTCATGGTGAAAAAGCATGATGGTAGCTGGAGGATGTGCGTGGATTTTACGAACTTAAACAAGGCATGTCCGCAGGATTGTTACCCCCTTCCAAAAATCGACTGGAAAGTTGAATCTCTCTGCGGCTACCCCTTTAAGTGTTTCTTGGATGCTTACAAAGGCTATCACCAGATACAGATGGCAGAGTCAGATGAAGAGAAAACGGCTTTCCACACCAGCCAAGGGGTATATTGCTATACCAAAATGCCATTCGGCCTTAAAAACGCTGGTGCCACATACCAGCGGTTGGTGGACAAAGCTTTTGACAGCCAAGTTGGTCGGAACATAGAAGTGTACGTCGATGACTTGGTTATTAAGAGTCACACGGAAGAGGAGATGATAAGAGATATTAATGAAACGTTCCGGACGTTACTCCACGGGAATTGAAGTTTTCACAGTTTGAAATTAAGGTGCTAAGGCTAAAATGATTATCACGGATCAAATTAACCAAATCGTTTATATATCAGATAAAAGGATGATTCAAGTAAATGATTAAAGTATGTTCGTTTAGGCAATGATCACTTAGATAATGATATGTTTGGAATAGTGTTTATAAGTTTAGAAAATAGAGTTATCACAAGTTATAAATCCTTTCGGCCTTTAAATATTAACTTGGATTATATCGATTAATAACAAACAAATCCTTTCGGCCTTGATAAGGTATTATAACCCAATATATTTAGTGGAATGATACAAACAGTATGTATATAAAGTATCTTTTTCGGCCTTCACACTTAGACAATATGTTTAAACCATTTTCAATAAACACATATCCAAGACGCTTCTATATCCAAGATCTATTTTGCCCAAACAAAACATAAGATTACTACTCCATTAATCAATGTTAACAAAACACATAATCATTAATCATAGATTCAAACAAGGATTATATTCAAAAGAGTATCACAGTTTTATACAATTCAAGAGCAAAGTATGGTCGATTTCACAAGAATTTTCTCCCAAGAACACTTTATTATATTCAAAGCCAAATTTCCAGGAAACTATGAACAATTCCCATCACAATTGCTATAGGAATGAAAATAACACTACAACTATGCCTCTTTGATGGATCAAAACCTAAGAACAATGATGAACATCAACCAAGACTATCCAACTTCTTTAAGAACTTCTCCTTACTTTGATTCTAATGCTAGTGGTGATGGTGGTTTGAAGGGTGGTTTGGTTTCTTGGTTTGTCAAGCCAAGAACACCAAAAACACCTATTCTAATGGTTTCAAACGAAGTGGAGTTTGTGTGTGAGAGTTGTGCGAAGAATGGGAGGAATGAAAGGTTATTATAGGATTTTTTAGGGAAAAAGTATGCCCCACTTGCATAAAAGTGCGCCGCACTTAGTGCATTAATGTTGTCTTCATTAAATGCTCGACTTTTCAGTTCTGGTGGAAAAGTGCGCCGCACTTTTTTACAAGTGCGCCGCACTTTTTTTCAAGTGTGTCGCACATTTGGAATTTCCAGTACTTGGTCTTTTGCGTCGTTGTAGATAATTGAATTCTCTTCGCGTGACCACTTGAATCAACTAAAACGGAGTTCGTATAACCGAGTTATGATCAAAACAGTTAACAAAGCTGATTAGACAGAAAGTGCACCGGTTTTTGGGCAAGTGCGGCGTACTTTTTGTATTTTCAGCAAGTGGCCTTTTCCAAAGTTGTAGATAATTGAATTCTCTTTCCGTGGCCGCTTGAATCAACTCAATCCGAGTTCGTATGCTTCAGTTATGGCCAAAACAGTGAACAGGTGTCGGGAGATCTTTATCTTGAGTTATTTCTTTGTTTAAGCTTCAACTCTTCGTGTAATCTTCCGTATCCTTCCACGACACGTACCTAGAATATATAATAGCAAATATACTTGATTAAGTATCAAAAGTTCACGAGAAATGATCAAATAAATGCAATAATCGCCGCGATAAACATGTATATTTATTGCATTATCAAAATCGCCTCCACACTTAGCTATTGCTTGCCCTCAAGCAATTACAGCGAGGAAACAAGATCATTTATCGTGACGTGGAGAAAAAATCATTTATAACTTTACAAGTGTTTATCGGTTTTATAACTTTTCAGGCATAGACATATAACAGAGCACCTCACATAGGGAAAGTGTTTGTTTTTGAATTCACACGAGTCACTCAAATAGGGTTTTATATTTGTGAAGTCACTCAATTGCACAGACATAATCTAGGTCGCTACCATATGCTTGTACTAGACACATAAACATGCCCGTTGCGGCGTGAGCACCTAGACAGAAATCTCAAAGAGGCAAAACGTGATAACGTGACGGGTGAAATATCTAATACTATTCCAAGTGTGCCAGAAACTTTCCTTTAACTTTGAACTTTATTATTTTTTTTCCTTTTCCTCTTTTTTCCTTCTTTTTTATAATTTTTTTTCATTCCAGATACTGCGATAACTAATCACCCTGTTGTAGCCTTTCAATGGCTGTCCACATCTCCTTAGCTGTGTTGCATGCATCAACAGTTGAATAAATTTCATCTTCAACTGCTGCAATGAGTACGTTTGTAGGCATATACGGACCTTCAAAGATGCACTTCCTCAGATATTCACCATTCGATTTAGTGTCAAGGTATCGTAGAAAACGCGAATGCCACTGAGAATATCTTCCTGGTCCAAGCATCGTTGGACGCTCTTTTGAACCAGCTGCCATTATATTGTTATGCATTTGGCTATCTGTGGAGGATGTGTTAACTGGAGTAGACATGATGAATGAATAGTTATGAATTATGAAGTGTGAAAGATTTTGTTGGATCTTAAGTGGATATTGTGATTGAAGTTGTGGTTTTGTAAGCAATTCACGTTCACGGGATTTTACACGTCTATGATTAAAACCGATAAATGAATTAACGGGATTTTACAGAATCAATAGAAAACCGTGAATGATTTGATGCGGAATCAGCGGCCAAAAATTCCAGAAAAAACTGAAAAATGTCAATAAATCATAGAAAACAAGCTTTTTGGGCCTCGAAAAATCCTTAACCTGCCAAAGGGTGGTTACAGCGTGATCCGTCTCGTTTTTCTCTTCGATTTGAGAGGTCACGGGCCTAAAACGGACTTACGGATCAAAAGTTATGGCTGTTTTACTGAAACCCTTTTCGTCACACAAGTTTTCTAAAAAAAATTTCGTTCGGTCCAAAAAAAATTTGCTCGTTCGATCCGCTCGTTCGATCCGCTCGTTCGATCGCTCGTTCGATCCGCTCGTTCGATCGCTCGTTCGATCCGCTCGTTCGATCGCTCGTTCGATCCGCTCGTTCGATCGCTCGTTCGATCCGCTCGTTCGATCCTTGAGGTTTTCCGCTCGTTCAGGCCATTGAGAATTTTCTGCCATCGTTCGGGTCCAAACCTTTTTGGTCCTCGTTCGGCCGGTCCAAACACAAAGACCACTCATATCGGACTCCAAACAAAAAAGAACACTCGTTCGGGCTACCAACAAGAAAAACCACTCGTTCGAACCAAACAAAGACCACTCGTTCGGTGATCTTTGAAGGGTTACTCGATCAGTTAACCTCAAAAAAATGAAAAAGAAAGGAATTTTGTTTTTGTTAACACAACGAATAAACAGTAAGTAAGAAAAAGAAAGGAATTTTTGTTAACACAATGAAAAAGAAAGAAAGACAAAAAAAATGAAAAGTAAGTAAGAAAGGAATTTTCTTTTAAAACGTGTTATCAGAATCAACAGTAGGCCAACACAACATTTAAACAAGACAAAAAAAAAACGTGTGATTAAAGAAAAAAAAATTATGCCGATTGATTATAAAAATGAAAAACTAACGAAATATTAAAAAAAAACTATAATAAGCCGAATCAATAAGCTCAATAAGCAACGAAACCACAAACACTATACCCACCCGTGGCGAATGATACCAAATGTTATCCCAAAAGCTTAATCCATTTCACAATAATAAGCTATACCAATAAGCAAAATAGTAGAAAGATAGAAAGAAAAGTTGAAAGATTTATTAGAGAGAAAACTAGAGATGGAAGATTACACACACACACAAACTATGCAAATGGTAACCAACACCCTCTCCATGTGTGGAGAGGGTTCTATTTATACCCTTGAGCCATGAGTGGCATGTGGGCTTTCTAACTTGGGCCGGGCTTGGCTTTTCTTGGGCTTTGAGCCCGAAACATGGACAATATTAGATTACAATCCAAGCCCATTTAACCCGACTAGCCTATTACTTATCACGACTAATTACGACTAATAAGACCGATAACATTCTTGTTTGACTTATATAAAATTAAGGCTAACAGTTTGGAGGTCCGGGATATCCATAGCAGGGATATCCCCTCTAAAGTAGTGCTTGAGACGATGACCATTTACTTTGAAGTTTGGCCCAGAGTTTTGGGATAACTCAACGGTGCCATACGGAAAAACTTGAACAATGGTAAATGGTCCTGACCAGCGGGACTTTACTTGCCGAAGAAAATTTTCAATCTTGAGTCAAAGAGGAGGACTTGATCACCGACGTTGAAAACGCGGTTTTTGATCTTTGCGTCATGAATCCTCTTAGTTTTCTCTTTGTAAATCAAAGAATTTTCATAAGCTTGATCACGCATTCACTTAATTCAATTGAGTTTGAAGCTTTGCGTTGGATCACGCCGACGGATTTTGAATCAAGTTTGCATGGTTAAAGTGGCCCATAAGCTTTGTGCTCTAACTCAATCTCATATGACATGCTTTTCCATATACAAGCTTGTACTGAATGCCACCCGAATGTGGTGTTTTGTACGCTGTAACGAAGGGCCCAGAGAGCGTCATCCATTTGTCCGACCAAGAAGGGCACGATTATCGCCCATCTATATCCATTCAAGAATTCCTTTTTTACACCACACATTCGATTACATAAAAAAACCTGCCTACATGTCCTGTGGGTGATAACGTGGTGGAGAGACAATGAGTGACTCTGTATTTAAGCATGACCTTTGAGCAAACTGTCATTGCAAAAATGTGTTTCCAACGATCACTGATGATGGCACGAGTAGCACCAAATCTGGCAAAGATAAATTAAAAACTGCGAACTACTCTCGGATGGAGCGTCCGTTGGTGGGGAGCGCCTTCGCTTCAACCCATTTTGATAGGTAATCGACAGCCACAAGTATGTATTTGTTGCCTCTAGAAGATGGGAACGGCCCCATGAAGTCTATGCCCCAAACGTCAAAGATTTCACATACTTGGATGGAATTTTAAGGTATCTCATCCCTTTGTGAAATTTTTCCTTGTCGTTGGCACGATCACAAATTTTTAACCAACTCGTGGGGCATCTTATGTATATTGAAGGCCAAAAGAATCCGGTCATCAAAAGACCTTTTTTTGGCGATGAGATGTTGCAACCGAGATGGTCCCCCGGTAGGTCCCATTATGGCAACTCGAGAATGTCGAGAGCTACTTTGCCATGCACACCCACACCGCCGGATCATTTGATCCTCACATATTTTGAACAAGAAGGGGTCATCCCAAAGTGTGTTTGACATTTTTGAAAAACTTGTTTTTCTGTTGGGTAAGACATTCCTTTGATAATGAATTGTCCCCCGCAAGAAAGTTTAACGAAACTCAAACCATAGGGGTACTATCAACACACGAAGAGCAATCGATCCAAGAGTCTCGAGAGGAAAATGTTTCCTCCGTGTTTTACCTTGTTTCTCCCGAGTTTATCTTGATGAGGGTTCTCAAGTCTGAAAGATGATAACAGCCAGATTTCTCTACTCCTGTTATGTCCTCGGATGATAACAACAAATTCTTGGAGCAAAAGGATCCAACCTGCAATCAGTCGTTGATGGCTTAGCATCCTTTTTAGTGAAGAGATACTTTATAGCAGAATGGTCTGTATACACTATGCTCTTAGACAAAATGAGATATGACCGAAATTTCTCAAAAGCGTACACTACGGCAAGTAATTCTTTTTCAGTCGTAGTGTAGTGTGCTTGAGCTTCAGTCATGGTTTTGCTGGCATAGTAAATTGGTTGAAAATGCTTGTTTTTTCGTTGCCCTAGATAAGGACTGCCCCAAATGGCAAAATCACTGCCTCACACAAGAGTTCGAAGGCAAGTCCCAGTCCTGGAGCAATCAAAATTGAGCCTTCGGTCCATTTTCCTTTTAAGTGTATTAAAGGAGTCTATAACACTCTTATATGAAAGAAAAATGGAGTCTCTTTTTTCAAGCATTTGAGTCATTTTGTGCGGGCTAGTTTTAAAGAAGTCTTGTATGCATTGTCGGTAAAAACCGGCATGCCCAAGAAAACTCTCGGACACTCTTTAACATATCGGTGAGGGACATGGCGATAACGTCAATTTTATGCTCGGTCGACCTCAAATTCCTGACTTAGAGATTTTGTGTCCCAAGAACATGCCTTCTTATACCATGAAATGCTTTTCTCTTCTCTCTCCCAGTTTAGGACCAAATATAAGTTGTCTCTTCACACCGTTTTAACATTTTGTCCAAATGGGATAGGCATGTAGAGAAAGAATCCCCGAAGACTGAAAAGTCATCCATAAACACTTCCATCGTTTTTTCGATCATGTCGTGGAAGATTGCCATCATACATCGTTGGAACGTGCCAGGTGCATTGCATAGCCCAAAAGGCATGCGGCGATAGGCAAACGTTCTGTATGGGCAAGTAAAGGTTGTCTTTTCTTGGTCCTTCGGGTCTATGGGAATCTGGAAATAACCCGAAAAGCCATCGAGGAAACAATAGAATTGGTTTCCCGCGAGTCTTTCGAGCATTTGGTCCATAAAGGGCAATGGAAAATGGTCCTTTCGGGTAGCTTCATTCAACTTTCTATAGTCAATGCACACTCTCCACCCTGTGACCAATCGAGTCGGTATAAGATCATTTTCATCATTTTTGACGACGGTCATGCCACCCTTTTTCGGTACACAGTGCACCGGGCTTACCCATGGACTGTCAGAGATCGGATAAATTAATCCGGCGTCAAGAAGTTTTTCAACCTCTTTTTTGATGACGTCATGGATTTTTTTTGGATTTACCCTACCGCCCCCCGCCTTTGATGCCTGAAACCGCCGGTTAGTAGTCCTCATCATTGAGAATTTTGTTGTGGGTACAAAACTCTGGGTTGATACCCTTGATATCAGAAAGTTTCCAAGCGATGGCTCGCTTGTGGGACTTTAGAACCTCGATTAGAGCGGCCTTTTCCTCATTCTTTAAATCTTTTGCAATTATGACGGGCAACTTGTCGTTACCCTCCAAAAATGCATATTCTAAATGAGGTGGCAAGTCCTTGAGTTCAACCTCAGGGGGCTCATTAACTGAAGAATTTTCATTGTTTGCTTCACAAATTTTAAGATCTTTTCGAGTTTCTGGAAAATAATTTCCTTGATTGGGAGGTGGTGGTGAAGGATCACTATTAAGAATTGCTTCGAGGAGAAGAATGTCCCCATCAGGGTCATAATATGTTGGATCAACTTCCGGTGAAGTTGGATCATCCTCTATAGCAAGAAAAGAGTCGCTTCTTTCGAAAAGGAGAAAATCACGTCCCCTACATAATTTAGAAGTAGGATAGTGGTAGAAAAACGAATGGATCATAGTAAGGAGTGTGATTGCCACTCTAAGGATCAACATTAAAAAAACCAAGAACTACTTGAACGTATTCTTCACAAGCCATATCAATGACGTCAATTCGGTTTGCCGTCATATGATTGTAATTAGCCGTGTATCTCGAAGTTTGGTCCAGATTAAATGTAATGGCCTCTCTGCCAACACGAAGGGTTATTTCACCTTCGTATACATCTATTAATGCACGACTGGTCTTTAAGAAACTCCTCCCGAGAATTAAAGGTACTCGGGGGTCTGGCTCAAAATCGACGACCACAAAATCTGCAGGAAATTAGAACTTTCCCACCGTTACATAGACGTCTTCAGCGATACCGATTGGTTCAGAGATTGATCGGTCCGCTAGCTCTAGCGTCATGCAAGTCGGGGTTAGTTCGGGAAGAGAGAGATTTTTCCATACGGAATATGGCATAAGATTAATGCTTGCGCCAAGATCGGCCAAGGCGTTGCATGTATTAATCCCGGAGAATTCACATGGAATAAGAAATCGGCCCAGGTGTCTCCAAGTTTTTTTTTGTAACTTATGAGGAGTGACCCGTTGAGCAATCTCATCCAATTGTTCTAGCCATTTCACTCAACTTTTCTTTGTTTCCGATTAAGGTTTTTAGAGTCGAGGCAAATTTTGGCATAAGCATCAAGGCATCCGTAAAGCTAATTTCGAAACTCAAATCTCTAAAGATTTCGTAGAATTTCTCAATTTGGTCGTTAGCTTTTTCACGACGTCTTTCATCATTTCTTCTTGCAGGAAATGGAATTGATGCTTTTTGGTTAGGCCTTGAAGCACTAACTGGAGCATTTACGGGCTCAGAGATTGATTCATGATGGACAACAGGGACAACCGGAGGTTGGACGTCTTCGGTGCTTCCGTTATTAGTAGGAAGCATCGTGTCCTTTGTGACCTCGGGTTCACGTTCTACTACTTTAGGAGAAGAAGTAATAGGAATCGTGGGTCCCTTGTAAGCTACACCACTTCGAGTGGTAATACCCTTTAAATCCTCCTTCGGGTTAGTAACAGTGTTACTAGGGAGAGTTCCCGAAGTAGAGGCGGTATTAGAAGTGACAAATTTGGAAAGCATGTCCGTGAGATTGGTCAATTGATTTTGCATGTTTTGACCTTGAGTTTGCATGTTCCTCATCACAGCATCATTAGCCTTTACGTAGGCTTGGAAATCTTCCTTTGATACACCTTGAATTTGAGGGGCTGGAGCTTGATAGGCGGGAGCTTGATAAGCAGGAGGTTGAACAACCTGAGGTCGATAGATTTGACCTTGCTGAACCGGGGGTTGGTAAGCTGGAGCTTGATTGAAATTCCCTCGGTTTTGGTTGTAACGATTTCTGAATTGTTCCTTGAATTTTGTACATATGATTGTTTTGAGCGGGAGTATAACCCGGGAGGTCGAATTTGATTTTGAAATTGGGGCTTCGATAACCGGTGTTTTCCCTTGGTATGTAGTTAGCTGCGACTGCTTGAGAGACATATTTCTTGAATATTATCCGAAAAACATTGCCAGATGGTGTCTGGACAAGTTTTTGGTAGGAATGAGCACCATGCGCAATAACAAAAAACTTTCCTCATACCGCTTTTACGGAGTCGGAGCGGGAGATTGATTTTCTTATCAAGAAGTAAAAGCTTTCACCATATTCTTTTTCAGCCCAACAACCATCGTAAGAAATTCCTGGGGTGGAAAGTGCTCAACTCACTTTGTCAACAAACCCGTTTTGTTACGTGAATTACGAACTTTGGATTTGCTTTCAATAGATTCTTAGGCAATCACGAGGCATTTTAAAATCCAAAACGTAACCCACCACCACCCCGCGGCGGAATTTAATGAATCCTGATCATTAGAGTTCAAGCATTATAGAATATCTCAAGTTGATGAATTCTAAAATCCATGATGTGGACATACCCAAGAAGGATCATAAATCGTCCCCCATGGCTTCATAAACCTTCTCACCAAATCTTTGTTGAAATTCGTGATTTCATTTAGAAAGATTTGTTGGTTTTAGACGGAGGGAAAAATTTGTTGATTAAATTCGAAACAAGATCACAAATGTTTTGAATCGATCGAGGTGGGTTCTTTCTCACAAGCCAAATCCGGCTGCCCCCTCGAGGGAAAATAGAAAAGCATAAGCATCTACCGAACGTACCTTCGGGGGACTTCGGGAACTTCTATCGTAGAAGTATCTGTTTTGAAATAACGGACGAGGTCATGAGGATCTTCTTTGTCATGTCCAAAGAATTGCTTGTTTTGAACGAGGTTAAGCAGACCGTACTTAAGCTCAAAGTTGTCCGCAAGTGAATTCGGCGACAACGATGGCATCCTCGTAAACCCCTCGTTGGGTGCTTCAAGCAAATTGAGCCATAGTCCCGGGTATCAACCATCCATCGGAGCAAGGGGAGGGTGCTAGATTTATTCAATCGGATTCAATCAAGATTATATGTCAACACAGGTGAGGGATGAAGAATGGGCCAGAGTGATTTGTTGATGATGAAGATTACGAGATTGGGAACGAGTGTGCATACACTAAAAAAGAAAATTTACACTAATTTTTTTTGTTCTTTTTGGTTTATCAAAAGTAAATTCACAATTTATTTTAATAACGGACAACGAAAAAAGACAACTTAAACCTAATAATCGACAAGCTTCTCGGTAACAAATCTTCAAAAAAAAAACCGCTCAAAGGAGCTGAAGGAATATAGGAAAGCGCGAAGCTTTAAAACCTTTTTCCTTTAGTGTCGTAGTTCCTAGGAACAACTCGCCATATACCCCTCTTAATAGTTTGTTTATCCTTTAAAAAGGTGAAACCGTACCATCTCGCAAGTGACGACAAAAGGCAAGTTTTTTAAAATCTTTGTTTCATGGGGGGTATTGGGAACCAACAAGTTCACCGGAAGTTATTATGATAATACCTCAATTGAGAATATTATATTTTGGTATTTTTACCAATTTGTGAATTTTATTTCTTTTTATGGACAATGTTTTTATATTTTTGGTTTTTTTTTTTTTTTTTTATATGATAATATTCACAGATTCAAACACAACTTGTCAAACGTAACGATAATCGTTTTCACAGCCTCCCCGGCAGCGGCGCCAAAAATTGATTGGTGTTAAACTAGACCTCTTATATATATAATATATAATAAAATATATATAATAAGTATAATCTAAAAATAATCAATGAAACCGAGAAGTAGTATAGAATATCCCCGGGTCGTTTATCCCCAACGAGGTTGTGCTTGAGAATCGATACAGTCGGAAAATTGGAGTTTGAATGAGATTAATGATTTGGAAGTGTAGAAAGCTAAATTAATCAATAATAAGCAAAAACGATTGAGAAAAACCTAAAAATTATGAAATTAAACTGAAAAACGAGAGCAGGAATCCCGAACAAGGGGTCAAAAACCTAAAATCTTAAAAATTAACCCTACAAAGAAATTTTTACTTCTAATCTACTCTAGGGGACTAATAATGAAGAATGAAAAAGACTAGACCGAAAACGGAGTTAATTTGAGTTAAAACGAGTCAAAACGAAAACCGGGCCCGAGACCCGTTCTTTAAAAATCAAAAGTTTACAAAAATGACCCTACGAAAGTTTTTCTATTTTTCCTACGTAAAATATGACTAAAGAAAATTTCCTAAAAAAGAAAAATATTTTTTTGATAATTTTTGTATTTTTTATGAATTTTTAAAACTTTTAAAGAAATTAAATTATAAAAAATACTAAACTAATTTAAAAATTCTAAAAAAATACAAAAATACTAGACTCTAAAACAAAACCTAAGAAAAAAAGAACCCGAAATTTTTTGAGCTTATGAATAAGCTCAGAATAAGCTAGAAAGAGCTTATAAGCTAATGGACTAAAAAAGACATAAAACAATTAAAGATGTATAGGCTAACGGATAACCCTACCGGAGCCGAGTGGTTAAGAGTGTTAGTTTTGAAGCGAGAGGGAGGGGTTTCGAGTCACTACGCCCTCCCATCCAACCCCTCTTATAATTTGCTCCAGTACTTTTTTAAAATCTTAAATTTTTTTTTACACAAACCTATACACTGCATGGAACATATCATTTCTATAACTATACTTTTGTGAAAAGCTAAGAATAAGCTGAAAAAGCTTAATTAAAACAGACAACTAGCTTAAATGAGCTTTAAGGCACAAAGATCTTTCTTACCTTGATTTTTAGCACACAATAAGCAAAGGAATTGAATAATAAGCAAATATCAGACTCACAAGCTAACTAAATAAGTAAATGAGAACAAAAAGCAATAATTAAAAAGCACAAAATAACTAGAAAGGTGCTGCCAAAAGGGACATAAAAAAGCTAATTTACTCTAAAGCTTAATAAATCCATTAAACTGTAAGCTACTTAATGGGCAAATAAGCAAATGTAAAACCTACCTAAGAAACTAATAACTAAATACCCTAAACCTAATAAGCAAGTGTAGACACAATAAGCTCAAAAATAACAGGCAGATAAGCTAAAAATCAAATAAGCTATAAGCAAAGATGCTAAAAGACAGAAAGCCTAGGGACACATTTTGGGCTTAAAAATAAGCAACAAAAAGGGGGACCTAAGGTCTGAAACAAAGGGATGGTATTAAAGAGCTTTATTGCTATACTCTTCAGAAAAGCGCCAAAAGCTTTGTGTAGACACTAGCTAATTAAGCTAAAAAATAGGCTTTTGGAAATAAAGCCCACTAGCACCAGGTAAATGAACTAAAAAAAAATGGCTTAATTTGACAGCTAAAAAAAGCTGTCAAATAAGCTTCAAAATAAAAATAAATTGTAAACATATTAAAAAGAGGCTTATGTAAGAGCTTATAATTTCAAAATTTCATTTCTAAAAAACCCAAATTAACCTCTGCTGGTGTTTTTGTTTTTGAAAAAGAGCTTTTTTTTTACTAAAAGATGACACCAAATTTTTGGCAGTTTTGACTTAGGTAAACAAATGACTCAAGACTCTAAAAAAAACTTGTTTAGACACTCACATAAGGACTCAAAACAAAGGTATGAAAGGACTTTACACAGCTTAATCAAATAAGCTGTGTAAAGTGACTTTTGTCTTAACAATTTTTTTAGCTAACTTTGATAAAACTTTAAACTACACTTTTTGCTTACAACTTTTAGAAAAACAAGCTTAAATGAGCTTAATGCACTCAGCCAAAGATGGCCAAGTGACACCAACCCATGACATTACCATTTTGACCCATTTTGGGCTTAACCCAAACACCCCCTTATATTTTTAAAAACGGGTTTTAAGGCTATTAAGGTCTGAATTAAGCTCAAAATTTTGAAGATAATTGTCAAACATGTAATATTAAGCACTAAAAAGTAGAAAGCAAAAGCAATTAAGCACTTTGAAAAAGCAAATAAGCAAAAGGCAGAAATAAGCTCTCTAAGGCAGAATTGTATGAATCTCAAAGATAAAAGCATGAAATCAATAGAAAACACACATAAGACATAAATAAGCTATAAAAAACAAAAATAAGCTAAAATAAGCACTAATAAGCTGTTGCTACAGTAAAGTTGCAAGAGAATTTAAAAAGAATTTACCTCACTCCTTGCTCAAAACAGGAGTATTAGTAAACCTAAATAAAGCACTAACCTACCCAGTTAGCTTAGAAATAAGCTATAACTAAATTCCCCATGAGCCATCCATGTTTGCCGCCAATACATGCCATTAAGCATGAATCATCACCACCTATTTCTTTCTTTGGTTTCCGTTATCTTAATACCTTTGTACAAAAATATAAACAGTGTATATGACAACATTAAATGAGAAGCTTAAAAGTGAGTTAGAAAATAAACTTATGTTAACTTTTTGAAACTTTTGGACACATAAAAATAAACAACATAAACTTAATTTTTCATATAACTATAAAAATTCACAAGTAACTTAAAAGTAAACTAAGTAGAACAACTAAAACTGAAACAAGGTCAAAAACAACTACACCTTCCCCATGCCAAATGGCTTACACTAGCTTTTTAATAGATGAGCTAGGTTTTACTTTGGTCTTCTACCTCTCTTGTCCTCTTGTGTCTTCTTTGTAGAGACAAAAACAACTATTTGTGCTGTTGTGTTTGTAGAACACAAACAGCCATATCCTGGCCCATTCGTTGAGGTATTTGTGCCCACACAAAGAGAATCACAACAAACCCATGAAAATTTTTGACCAATAGTATCATAGGGATGTGCCAAGGTGGACGAGTTGGCCCATGGTGGGTGGGTTTGCTGGTGGTGAAGGTTTTGGGACGGATTTTGAACAGTAT
Source organism: Tanacetum coccineum (assembly GCA_026074375.1). Taxonomy (NCBI): domain Eukaryota; kingdom Viridiplantae; phylum Streptophyta; class Magnoliopsida; order Asterales; family Asteraceae; genus Tanacetum; species Tanacetum coccineum. The sequence goes on along the minus strand of BQNB010001602.1, from coordinate 63,825 downwards.
TATCGAAGGAGGGGGGAGGTGGACAAGGTGGGGTTGAGTGTTGGTCGGAATTGGGTTGGGAGATGTAACAGTAGTTTAAAACCGGGTAAGGTTGGATAATTGGCAAGAAATGGCCCTCCAGGATATAAAGAGGATTTTACAAATTCAGACCATAGGGGTTGAAAAGTTTATTGGGGATTTGACATGTTTAGTCCCTTAATGTTATAAGGGACTTTTGCATCATACGTCCTTTGAAAGTGGAGGTGTTAGAGTTTTGAGATAGTGGCCAGTTAGCAGATCAACCCCTTGTGGTATTTCTTTGGGAAAATGGCAGTATGAGTCCTTTACAAGTATTGTCTTCATTTCCTTCATTAAACAAGTTAGGGACTTGGCAATTTTGGCCCCTAAACTTACTTTTCTTCACTTATGCCTTCGGGATTGACTTTGGATTTGTCGGGGTTGACTTTGGTTGACTTTTTCAGACTTGGGCTTTGTCTTGACTTTGTCTTTTACCAACACCTTTTCCATTCCGTGACCGTGTTTGTCATTTGGCTTTGATTTTCGTCTTTTCTTAGATTACCGTCTTCCTGCACAACATAATTAGCAAAACAAGCATATTTTTGGCATTTTAAGTCTGTTTTTGATTATTTTAGCTTGTTTTTAAAGGTAAAAGGTATGTGTAATTAAACACATACCAAAAATCTTTTAAGATATTTACATATCTTGCAAATCTTTACATTCTTATGATTAAAAAGATTAACCTTCTAGAAGCTTTTACTTCACTATTAATTAAGTACAATTTGGATATTTTAATAAGATTTGTGTCTAACCATTTTTAGTAATGAATTTTTCATAATGTAACCAAGTCAAACATGTTTAGCCATTTATGGTAAACCTTCTATAAGCTTGTACTTAAACTAATATTTAAGTACAATTAGGATATTTTGTTAAGATTTGTGGTTAACCATTAAAGACAAAATAACGGGCAAATGCAAGCACGGATCCACCATAGCTGGATCCGTGGATCCGTGGGTTGCCCAAATTTGAATCATATTTTCCATCTATAAATAGAAGCCAAATGTTTTCATTTAAACTAACCCTTCTCATTATTTTCTCTCTAGTTTTACACACACATTCTCATGTCTTTCAAACCCCACTAACCCATGATCATAATTCTTCTAACCTTCATTTGTTGCAAGCATGATTCCACATGATCATCCACTCAAGGAAGCTTAGAGATCTTGCCATCCTTATCCACCACAACTACATATATGAAGATATATCACAACAAGTCAAGAGACTTGCCATCTTCTTCAACAATGATAACATCAAATATTTAATACTTTTTAGTGTCAAACTACCCCTTATATTACATGCAAATGTTTCACTAATACTCGAAAATGAGATATTTTCTATCATTTTTTAGTTTTCAGGTGAAATGCAGGAATGTGACAAGAAACAAGGGAAAAAGGACTTAAAGTGTAAATTCTAAAGGATGTTACGGCGTAACCCAAAAATGGTTACACCGTAACATATATTATGCAAGTACGAAGATCAAGGACCACGTTACGGCGTAACATTATATCTAGTTACGCCGTAACCATGTAGATGGAAGAAAACCTTGCCAAAGTTAGAGTTACGGCGTAACACAATATCTAGTTATGCCGTAACCATAAAGATCCACATAAATGGAATGAATGTCACTAATTTATGGAAATTATTTGACGGTTACGGGGTAACATCTTTTGTGGTTACGTCGTAACCAATCAAAAGTCAAAATTGCTACAAGTTTGCTGAAGGGTTTACGGTGTAACCAAAAACTGGTTACGGCGTAACCAAAAATTGGTTACGGCGTAACCAAAAATTGGTTACGCCATAAAGTTTATTTTTGCCTATATTTTGGAATGTCAACATCAGCAAGGTTACGACGTAATCTACAAATTAGTACTGCGCAGAAACACACCAGAAGCCAAAAATAGGGGCCGAATTCCAGCTTAAGAAATCTACCTTCTCCTCCCACTGATGGGACGACTAGGACACCTCCTCAAGTCGTTTTTCAGTACTCTCCAGCCTTTCAAGAAGGAAGAATCCGGTCCTGATCATCATCATCATACAGTTTGGTTCGATTATCATGTTTTCATTACTATCATTAATTGACGATAATATTGATTGTATGAATATAGTTTTTGGCTAAGCTTATCTTATTAATTATCATTATGATTCATTTACTTCTTGCTAATTAGGATTGGGCATATTACTTTGACCATAAGAATGACAAATATGATGCTCGTCCACCATGACCAGTGGGACAAATCCCTATTACTATAAAGCAATAGGGGCCTGGGATTTGCGAGATAATTGAGATTATATGATCATTCAATTCCTTGCTTTTCACATTAAGTAAGAAAAAGTGGATCATTAAAATTAATTAATAATAATTAGACCGTGTCTCCTTCTTTCTTTCTACCTAGTTCATTTTAAATTAAGATTTATTCTTTTCAAAAAACACTTTTTAACGTGACAACCAACTTAAACTCATATTTGTAACTACCTTTTAGCTCTTGAGATGACCTCGGATTTACCAAAACTACACTACCCACGATCAGGTTCTCTGCCCATTAGTGTGTTGTCAGGTAGATCGAGTTTTATAAATTTAAAACTTAGTAAAAATATATTTTAAAATAAAATACGCATCAAGTTTTTGGCGCCGCTATCGGGGAGCTAATTAGGTTTTAAATTTGAGTTTTGCATATATTTTATTTCAGTATTTGTTTCCTTGTAATAGCATAATCTACTGTTATCTCTTGTTTGATTATCAGGAAACATGGAAATGGAGTCTGGCATTGAGAACATGAAGATAAGCGAGTACTTTGAGTATGAAGCTACGACAGAAAGGAGATTTTGGGACGATGTTCGATCCAGAAGAAGTCCAACAAATTATAATGAGGCGGATGTTGACTCTTTTCACTGGAATAAAAGTAAGACTTTTAGCTATCCGTACTCTCATAACTTAACTCCTCCACACCCTTGTTTCCTACCCATTCAACCCTATCTTAAGAATTATTTTGTATCTACTAATGGGAGCAACGATGTAAACATTGAAAATATGACTATAGTAGAATATAATCTATACGTTGCTAAACAAGGCCTAGGAATGAATCTACTTAGTAATCACTCCTATGGTTTCGCACCCTAATTTTTCGCTCAGCCACTACACACACCTAACACTAGTAAGAAGGATTATGACTTTTATAAAATCTTGGATGACTTATTTAGAACGGGAGCCGAAAACATGAAGCAAATGGGGCATGATATAGTTCAGGATAGTATTTGGGAACAAGATGATGATTCGAAGGAAGATCAGGAGGAAGATGGTAATGATGGGGAAATTTTTGATATGTGGGATATTACGACCGAGGACGTAGAACAAAATAGGAAATTTTTTAACGTCCCTAATGAAATAGATGAAATAGTACAACCTGTGATCCCTAAACCCATTCACACCACACCACCTAATGATGATTATGTAGCACCGGCTACTAAATCAATTTTGGACAAACTTTTGGAAGAATTTGGTGACGAGATCTTGAATGTAGCCATGATTGATGAGGAGGCTAATTTTAATCCTACTAAGGATCTAGAAGAGCTTGAAAGACTTCCAGCTATGAGACCTCAATCAAATTTTACGGAAATTTAGGTACATTCAGTTATCATTAATACCAAGCCTTTCATTTATACTCAACTAAGGAGTCCCTTATATAGAGTGTTTAAAACATCTAAACCATGTAAGGTAGATAGGAACATTGTATCTCCTGGAAGGTATGCTTTATATTCATCATTTCCCTATCTTGTAGCTTACTTACACCCTAAGGGTGTCTATTGCTACTTCCACCCACACTTGATCCCAAGTGAGGGGATGGACACCCAGTTACCTAGTAAATAAGGGTGGAGTCAAGCTAGAGACTCAAACAAAAACAAGCGTTTCGTGGGAGGCACCCCATGCCTATCTTTTAATTCATGTTTTGTCTTATTTTATTTCAATTTTTGCATATTAGTTGGTTTGTATGTTTCTAACTTGGTTTTGCAGGTTTTAACAGAAATAGAGCAAAATTCATGATCATCTCAATTCATAATCATATGGTAAAATTGTTGTTGATGCAGCAATTACGGCGTAACCAACTTAGTTACGCCGTAAACAAGACCATTACGACGTAATCCCTTACAAGGTTACGTCGTAATATTGCTTAATGAAATTTTATAAAAAAGTATCATATGATTACGGCGTAACCATTATGGTTACGCCGTAACCTCTTTTTAAAAAACTTAATAATCATGTTTGAAACATTTCTAAACCGTGTATATTGGTAAATGAACTTTGTGGGTACGTTCTCTGGAAACCCTCACGAGACTTCACTCGTCCACTTAGGCCATTGAGTGGTTTAAAAGGCTTGTTGCATATGATAAATGTAACCGTGATTCCTACGAAAGTGAGTTAGGATTGTATTTCCTATATTATTTTGTACATTTTGGTATCTTTCTTTTTACCAGATTTATGCTTTGGTATTAGCTTTCTTGTAGCTATACAGGTTGAAGCATGCGAAGTTGATACTTGGCTACAGGGACGCAAGTGAAATCCGGATTCGTTTGATACCATGTTGATGATGATGGGATGATTGCTCGAGGAAGCAGACTTGGAGCATGGCTTAGAGCATGCTGTCTCTTCATCCTACCGAGCAATTCCAGAGAAGTTTTTTGTCTTAATTATACTCTTTCCTTTTTTTTCATTTCCTTAAGGTACAATAGGGATGTTGTACAAATCAAGTGGTGGGGATGTGAGTAGAATTAATACTTGACGAATGTTTTGCATTCGATTTTCTAATTTTCTTTAAAAATTATGCCAATTTTAAAATTTTTGAATTTTTTTTCTTAAACAACTAGAATTAATCTTTGCCGAATGCACATTACCCTTTATTATTATTTGGTGAGATTTAAACCTAATTTTCTGTTTCTATTATATTACTTAAAAATCCACCAAAATATAGAGTGTGCCAGTAGTATTGTAGACTTTAGAACTTGGCATGTACATCATTTCGAGACCTAATTGATTAGCAGGAATAGATAGTTCAAGAAGGCAACACTTAGGAAATCACCCGAATAGCCTATATGTGTGTGTTTATCGACTTGTTACACTAACTAGTCGACCTCCCGTGATAAACCCTTTTGTTGCACTCATTATTAGTGCAAGATACCCCTAGATCACCCATGTTGAGCTAATCTATGTTTCACCCTACTCTATATGTTTCGTTACACCATTTCACCTTAGCCTACCCTGTAGTCTTTATTTTCTTTGTGTTGAAATTTTTGGCTACTTAAGTCCATGATTCGGGGGAATGGGGTTGAAAAATTTTATGCATTCGTGGAAGACCATTTAATTATGATATATAAAAACCCTCTGTATCACCACTTTCGACGTTGTTTATCTCAAGTGGGAGATGTGCATATAATATTCGATGTTGCAAGGGCAATAATTAAAGATATAAACTCCTGTAGCATTTGCATATTTATCATGAAGAAAATAAATATGAAGACGGTGCAACAAAAAGCCACTTATGTGCGAAAAAATATAAAGATGGTGCAAAAATAAAAAAATAAAAAATGGAGCTAGTAGCCCATTATTGCACCATGAAATTTCAATAACTATGAAGAATGGAGCTAGTAGCCCATTATTATACCAAGTCATCCTAATACTTATGAAGAATGGAGCTAGTAGCCCATTATTGAAGATCAGATTTTCGAACTTAGACTCTTGGATCTATGGATGGACAGTAGCTAGTTATGAAAAACCTTAGATTACTTTATGACAATATTGTTTTTTATTTATTAACAACCATTACATATGTATCCCAGTCTATCCTAAACCTCGTTATCACATTTTAAAACCATATTACCCTTGTTGCCTTCAAGAATTATTTAGACCCTAATTCTAATTGGTGCAGATTTGTATACTTTCCAAGCTTATGATAGAATACATGCTATGACTAAGCAATTGAGTGATCACCCCGAAAATGAAACACTTAGACTAGTAGAGAGTTGAGTGACTTTTTATCCCCTTTTCGTGAGGTGTTCGCCTCTGATGTTTTCTAGCATAAGTGTTTTATAGATTCATTTCTTGAAATTATCATCGAGAAATCATTTTATAAAATGTTCTAACAGGTTCTACTTGAGGGTAAGCAGAAGTCAAGTGGGGGGATATTTGATAACATCAAATATTTAATACTTTTTAGTGTCAAATTACCCCTTATATTACTTGCAAATGTTTCACTAATACTCAAAAATGAGATATTTTCTATCATTTTGTAGTTTTCAGGTGAAATGTAAGAATGTGAAAAGAAACAAGGGAAAAATGACTTAAAGTGTAAATTTTGAAGGATGTTACGGCGTAACCCCAAAAATGGTTACACCGTAACATATATTAAGCAAGTACGAAGATCAAGGACCACGTTACGGCATAGCACATAATCTAGTTACGCTGTAACCATGTAGATGGAAGGAAACCTTGCCAAAGTTAGAGTTACGGCATAACACAATATCTAGTTACGCCGTAACCATAAAGATCCACATATATGGAATGAAGATCACTAATTTATGGAAATTATTTAATGGTTACAGCGTAACACCTTTTTTGTTTATGCCGTAACCAATCAGAAGTCAAAATTTCATTTACTACAAGTTTGCTGAAGGGTTTATGGTGTAACCAAAAACTGGCTACGGTGTAACCAAAAATTGGTTACGGCGTAACAAAAAATTAGTTACGCCATAAAGTCCATTTGTGCCTATATTTTGGAATGTCGACATCAGCAAGGTTATGGCGTAATCCATAAATTAGTTACGTCGTAACACACTCAAAAGCCTATAAATAGGGGCCGAATTCAGCCTTAAGAATCATCCTTCTCCCTCCCCTCTGAGGGGACGACTGGGACATCTCCTCAAGTCGTTTTTCAGTACTCTCCAGCCTTTCAAGAAGGAAGAATCCGGTCCCGATCATCATCATCATACAGTTTGGTTCGATTATCATGTTTTCATTACTATCATTAATTGACGATAATATTGATTGTATGAATACAGTTTTTGGCTAAGCTTATCTTATTAATTATCATTCTGATTCATTTACTTCTTGCTAATTGTGGATTGGGCATATTACTTTGACCATAAGAATGCCAAATATGATGCTCGCTCACCATGACCAGTGGGACAAATCCCTGTTACTATAAAGGCTATAGGGGCTGGGATTTGCGAGATAATTGAGGATTAGATGATCATTCAATCCTTGCTTTCACATTAAGTAGAATAAGTGGATCATTAAATTAATTAATAAGTAATTAGGACCGTATCTCCTTCTCTTCTTTCGTACCTAGTTCATTTCAATTAAGATTTATTCTTTTCATCAAAACAGCTTTTTAAACGTGACAACCAACTTAAACTCATATTTGTAACCGCCTTTTAGCTCTTGGGACGACCTCGGATTTACCAAAACTACACTACCCATGATCGGGTTCTCTGCCCGTTAGTGCGTTGTCAGGTAGATCGAGTTTTATAAATTTAAAACTTGGTAAAAATATATTTTAAAATAAAATACGCATCAAACGACATCATGCTTAGTGATCTTGATGTTTTAGATTAGGCTTTTACATCCAATTGACACATATGTCTTGGATCATTATTATACACATTTTTGTATCATTCATTAAACAACAAACTATATGTTAGTTGGTTTATGTGTTTAGGCCATAAAATACAAGGTTTGTTATGTTGGGCCACAAAACATAACAGGTTTGGTTGTACCCGAAGAAGGACTCAGTATTTAGCTTAGTACCGGATAAAATGTAAGCAACGCTAGGTTGTGATGTGATACGTAGTGTATAGGTTGGTTCTACCTCGAAGTAGGATTCAATATTTAGCTTAATACTGGACAAAGTGTAAGCGACGCTGTGTGGTTTTCTTCGCCTAAAAAGAGCTTGTTGATTTAGTGAAGTAACTCTCGAGTTGGGTACTCGAGGAGTGAAGTAGGGCGAAGAGGAGCTTCGTAGCCGAACCACTATAAATCTAAATCATCGTGTCCAGTTTGCGCTTTCTCTTACTTATCGCTTTACATTTATATTTATATTTGCATTGCATCTATGTTTGTGTTATATATTGTGTTGTGGTGATATGTTTTGTTTGATGTTCGTTAACATAGTTGTTGTTGTAGAACTATTATGGACATCTTTCATATTACGTCAAACTTGATTGGTTGTCTGATACAATTTTTAAGTTTATAATGGAAACGTATTCAGCCCCCCCCCCCCCCCTCTCTACGATTCCACACATAATTTTTTTAGTTACTATACTACAAATTATCGTCAGCTTGGAACATGAGATGGTCATATTATCTTAAAGAAATTGAAAGAATGTATTCATATTATGACCAAGATCTTGGTGTATCTTCAGTTAATTTAAGGCTTCTCTAGGCTAAATACTTAATTAAGTATGATAATGACAAGGTTTATTGGTATATACTCCACAAATTAATGTTTTCTATTTCATGTATGTTACGTTTCTATCATTATGTATAAAGTTATGTTCGATGTTTACTCTAATGTATGACTGAAACAAATTTTCATTCTGAGATGATTTGGGGACTTATGAAGTTATAAATTTCTACGATATTCTTTGTGTAGCGTAAAGAATATCTATGTGCAATCATGAACTGATTTAAGAGCTTACAAGTTCATGTATTTTTTTTTTGAACGGCAACTTTATTAAAAAAAACTAGCAAGGAGCTAGAAAGACATTACAAAGAAATAAGATAGGGGTTTTTTAACCAATACTCCCAAGAAAAAACTCTATTACATCTACTAGAACACCATAAAAGAACCAAGAAACAATGTCATCAAAAATCGTCGAACGATTAGGAGGCGAAGCGTCAAAGACCAACTGATTTCGAAGCCTCCAAATCCGCCACCAAGCAACATAAAAAACACCTTCTAAAAAAGACTTGAGACGGAAAGAAAGTCGAAAGGATAAGAACCAAGGCAATCCCCAATCCGAGAAAGAACAAATCTCCTGCAATCCAAATCCACCACGACAAATTTTACGAAGAACAACCCGAGCCACGTCATCATCAAATAAAACATGCTGAACATCCCCATACAGCATTACAAAGAGGACACAGATGATAATCCAGACAAATTCATGTATTGATACAAAAGAAAAAAATGACCTTAAGCGTAGACTTAAACGCGGGTTTCAAGAACTTGTTTATACTACATATAAAGCACGAACCTCGTATTAAATTGTTAGAAATTCAACACAATGAAGTTACTAATCTACCCTTTGCGTTGATATAAATCTAAATATATTTATCGAATAGTTTTTAAGTTAATGCGCACACACAAATAATTCATTTAATGGTTCCCTTGTTAACTCTAAAATTGATTTCTAATTTTAATCAAAATTTATTTTACCATAATTTATATTATATTATAAGTTTGCGTAATGTGTATATAAGTTTATAGTTTTAAGATTGTGCTAGACACATATTATGTGCGACTCTTAAACACGACAAATAATTAAACGACATATCATTTTGTTTATTTTTCTTGAAGTTTAAAATGAGACTAGGGGAGACCAAAATTTAATCCGAACATAAGTTTTATTTTTTTTTCGCACACAAAATATGTCCTTAATTTGTTTATTCAATATCACGTTATTATGGATTTTTTGAGAAATTGATTTACACACTTTTCTTTTTTTACTAAGACATATTATTTTTTTCGTTTACACAGTTGTATCATATTCACAACCTGCTATTGTGTACGAATAAAAAAACTAAGTGTACAAATCACATCTTATTTTTTTATATTACATTTAAGCTATTCATATTACATGTATCAATTAAGCATGAAAAACATGCAAAGAGCAAAATAAAGATTGTTATCTAACGTACAAAGAGAATAAAATTTTGAGCAAAATCGTTAACAATACGTCTCTTAGTCTGTTGTTATAATCATAACGATGTGATTACTTTATAGATATGATAGACACGAATATTAATGTTGTTGAAGGTTTAATGAAGCTTGTTCCAAAAAATATGAAAAATAATGCCGAATGAATGGAATAGTTGAAACATATTTTACTCATTAAATCAAATATGCATATCGATTGTTGGAATATAGATGTATGCGCTATACAACCTATACTATATACTCTGTATATGTTTGTAAGAATATGAAAAATACTGTTGAATTGATGGAACAGTTGAAACCATGTTTTACTCACTGAATCAATTATGCATAGTTATTGTTGGCATATATGTTTGTATTATATTATATCTTATTTTGCAATGACATTTTTATTTTAATATATATGTTTGTAAGATAGTACTTATGTCGATGTTGTAACTATTTCCACATAACATTTAATCACAAATAAATAAAATTGCAAGGTACCTGCTCCGTAGACGCGGGTAACCAGCTAGCAATGAAAAACGAAGCTCTAAAAAGGAGAGAAAGGGAAACAGTATGACGGGAGGCGGCGTTGTAACGACCGTTTTGTTATCTTACGTGAGTTTTGTATCCGAGGACATTGATGTTTACATAGGTTTAACATCTTCTAATCCAAATTTCTTAAGCATTTCCTTAATATATTTAGATTGATTGAAAAATAATCCATATTCTAGTTTTTTATTTGTAGATCATGGAAGAAGTTTAGTTCACCCAGCATGCTATTTTCAAACACATCCGTGCCAAGATTTTGGCAAGTCATCACACAACTCTTAACAAGTTGAAACGAATATAATGTCGTCGACATATATTTCAACAACAATGAGATGTGAAGCTTTATTCTTCTTCGTAAAAAGTGTATTATTTGTCATTCTCATGGTATATTCATGTTTAATTAGAAAGGATTTTAATCTATCATACCAAGCTTTTGGCGGGTTTTTAATGCCATATAATGCTTTCTTTAATTTATAAACATGATTGGGTTTTCAAAATTAACGAATCCCGAATGTTGTGTCACATATATCTCCTCATTAATAAAACAATTCAAGAATGCACTTTTTACGTCCATTTAAAATAACTTAAAATCAAATGCGCTAGCGTAAGTTAATAGTATTCTTATTGATTCTAATCTAGCTATCGGAACGTAGGTTTCGTCATATTATATACCTTCTTGTTGGCTATATCCTTGAGCTACTAAACGAAATAAAAAAAAAGAAGTTTATTTCTAGATACAATTCCAATTTCATCAAGTTTGTTCCTATACATCCATTTTGTTCCTATGATTGGTTGATTCTTAGGGTATGATACTAAATCTCAAACTTCATTTGTGATGAATTGATTTAACTCTTCTTGCATGGCGACTACCCAACTTTTATTTTATGGCTTAATCGATATTTTTAGGCTTTATGGTTGATACAAAACAAAATAAATTACTTTTGTCATGGGCTTGAGATCTAAGTGTTCTTTGGTTTAAACTTCCAATAACATTTTCTAATGGGTGATTTCCTTGATGTTAACTATTTCTTCAGTTTTCAATGTTTCACTTTCGGTGTCATTTCCTAACTCATTCTTCCTATGGTTATTTATTGCTTCTTCTTAAACCAAATCATCATCTTCAAATGGTGATGTTTTGGATGGTGGAGGACTTTCATCGAATGTTACGTTAAGTGATTCTTCGACTTTTATTGTGTGCTTATTTAGGACAATATATCTTTTACTATTTTGGGAGTAACCTAAAGAAACACATTCATAAGAATTTGGGTCGAACTTGGTGAGATAGTATTTGGTGTTTAGGATGAAACATTTGCTTTCAAATACATTGAAGTAGTCTAGGGCTAGTTTTCTACCTCTTAAGATTTCATATGGTGTTTTTCATAAAATTTACCTAATTAAGATTCTATTTAGAATATATGTTGAGGTATTGACAGCGTGACGCCAAAACTTTTATGGTATAAATTGTTCGTTTAGCATTTTTTTACTCATTTCTTGTATTGTCCTATTCTTTCTTTCAACTACTCTATTTGATTGTGGATTCCTAGGTGCAGAGAAGTTGTGACTAGTTCCATTTGCATCATAAAATTCTCCAAATTGTGTTTCGTTGTTAAGTTCTCTACCATGATCTGTCCTAATGGATATTATGGTACAACCTAGCTGATTTTTAATTTTCTTACTATATTTTAAATTGTTTGAATGCCTCAGTTTTTGTCTTTAAGAATTTTGTCCAAGTAAACCTAGAATAGTCGTTGTTAGAAGATTCAAAACCACCTTTTTAGGGGGACGGGATTGATCAAAGAACACAAGATATGCCATGGGTGTTTCTAGTGAGAGGGTAAAATAGAACTTGTAGTTTATTAGAAAGAGAAAGTAAATTAAGAAATGAACTTCCACCAACCCCCATGGAGAGACATAAGGGTATTTATAGCCTATACTAAAGCAAACTATACCTCGTTTACAATAATAGTCCCTGCATTTAGCAGTTGGTCTGAAGCTAGTCCAATTCACGTGTAAGACGCTAGCTTTAGATGGTGACATGTGCATGTATGCATTAACGGTGAGCACTATGGAACCAAAGAATGTCAAAGAGGCTATGATCGACCTGCATGGATTGAATCAATGCAAGAAGAGCTTCTTCAATTCAAAAGGCTTGATGTATGGGTGTTAGTTCCTACTCTAGATAACATAAAATCCCTTACTTTAAAATTGTTATTCAAAAACAAGCATGATGAAGAGAACACGATAATCTAAAACAAGATTCGTCTGGTTGTGAGAGGGTACCGCCAAGAGGAAGGAATAGATTTTGAAGAATCCTTCGCTTCGGTTGTTAGAATGGAAGCTATCAGGATATTTTTCGCATATGTTGCTGATGCGGTTGTCGTAAGGGACTTCTACAAGAAGTTTTACAACTCCCTAGGCAGATTACCTAACCGTTGTAGTAGTAGTATAGGCAAGACCCGAGTGTTTTTATCGTTCTCTAAGGAAATAGGTTGGGAAGGCTTGATCACAGTCTAACCGAATTCTAGGGGTAGAGCGAAGATTATTTTTATATTTTATTAAAGCAGGTAAATCTATGGTTTGAGAGGTTTGGTTGGTTTTAGCTATTAAACTAAATGATAAACTACGCTAATGGTGATAACAATATAATAAAAAGATTGTATTCATTTAATCATGTATTACTCCCTAGATTGCTTCTCCTAGTGTTGTTGCTTTGTCACACTTGTGATGATCTATGTAATTATTTCCTAAGTCATGAACAGATTACACGAACTTGCCGTCTATTTAATATTCCGTTAGGGCAACGCACAAGTAAGGTAGTATGAAGACTATTACAAGGCCCCTAAGAGTACATTAAATGCATTTGAAATATATTAAAAGTGGATCAACCATATAAGGGGCAAGGTAGTATGAAGACTGTTACCCGATGGTATCCTTTCTACACAATCATGTTTCCCTAGACATATCAACAGCGATACAGACAAAAGCTGGTTTTCTAAAGCCTAACATGCATATTCATCACAAGAAGCAACACCACTAAGATCTACATTCTATGTTTCATACAATCATAAATGAACACAATAGGGAGTTTAGCCAAGCATGTTAAAGATAAAGCAAGAATAATAATGAATCAAACAACAAGACATATTAAATGACTAAGATAATCTTACTTGATTAAAACATGAATTGAAGGAGCTACAATAGGGTTTTGAGGCCCTACAATCGTCCTAATAAGATGCCTAACGAACTAGGGTTCGTCTCCCCTTTTTACTCTAAAGTTACACACTTAAAACCCTAAAAACGGATTTATATATATAGATAAATCGCTGCGACGGCGTCTCGTTTTAATCGTGACACCGTCGTGAAAGAGAATATTCTAGATCTTGGGCTGACGCCGTCGTGAAATCTTGTGACACCGTCATGAGATGAGTTGTGACGGCGTCACGTGTATTTTGTGACACCGTCTCCAGCCGCTGAGAACATAATCTTGAGATATGTTGGTGTAGGTTCGTAGTCTCGTCGTTTCTTCTCCAAATGAGCCCAAGTCACGTGTATTTCCTCCAAATGCCTTCTAAATGCTAAATACCTGAAAAGGAACGATTAAGTGCCTATTTTGAGCATAAATGCACGATTTAGGAGGTTAAATGACCTCGAAAAGAAACTTAGTGTTGACTAACACTGGAATAGGAAGAACGTTATTATGATCCATAATATTCACAATGTTGTCAACCTTTCATACATGGATTCTAACGATTCTCCTTCTTTTACTGCAAACTTATCAAACTCATCCATAAGACGTGAGTGTCTCACATGACTAGTAACCTCAGAACCCAACATCAACCTTTTAATTCTTTCCTACATTTCCTTGGCATTTTTACATGTATCCACTGAATTGTATGTATCATTTGGTATTGCTTGAAGAAGATAATTCATGACTTTCACATCAGCAATGTATTGACTCTTGTTTCCCGCAGTCATTTTGGACAATTGTTCAAGTATCTCTTGCTGATCGTTGTCTGGATTAGGAATCATTGGCCTCTTATAAGGTCCGTTTTGTATTGAGTTCCACATCTGCTCCCCGTCTTCAAGCTTATTATCCAGAAACCTTCTAAACCTACTTTCCCATGGAATATAATTCCTATTCTCAAGCATTTGAGGTCTTTCATTAGCTCCTGAGTCTGCTAGAGTTTGTTGATTTGAAGTAGACATGTTGTATCAAATGATTACAATTCAAACTTAGATCATTTTGTAGATAAAGTCTTGTAATCGTGAATTTAACGAGCAATTACAACATTGTCTTGTATTACAATGAAGTAACCTTGATTTGTGACAAAATACTAAGTAACACGTAAACATTTATACGAAAGCTCAATTTCAAATATTAGAAGATACAAAACCTCTTAAACTGTGTTACGAAACCCAAATTATGAGATACGAAACCTTTGAAACAGTGTTACGAAACCCAATTACTGTGTTACGAAACCTCTTGAAACATTTTACGAAAGCCCAAAAGTGTGTTACGAAACCTCTTTCAATGAGATACAAAACCTTCCAATATGAAAACTGAATTACAAAACCTTCAGTTAGGAAAGCTATGTTACGAAAACCTTCAACAAGGAAACCTGTGATACGAATGCTTGAAGTTCAAAACCAAAACCAATCTTTTGATACGAAACCTCTAGTTACGAAACCACAGTTATACAAAAGCTTCCACTATTTACAAAACCAAATGGTTACCGAAAGCTCCAATTTACGAAACCTCCTTTCGTAAATTCCAAATTGCCTCTACTTTCGTAAAATCCAAGAAACCTCGTAAAATCTTAGCTACGAAATCTAATAAAAAACTTATCAATCTGATTTTAAGAACTTTAAAGTGATAATATCAATGTTATCTTTTCAAATTGATTAACTTTTATGTTACGAAAGCTATTTTAGTGTTACGAAAGCTTGACTACGTTACGAAAGCTAAGAAATCACATACATATGACAGTTACGAAACCTTATCTATGATATAAAAGCTCAAAACTGAAATATGATGATACGTCGTATAGAGTCTAGTTTTAATTACGACGTATTTGCTGTCAGTTCAGTTAGAACTTTCTCGAACTCTTTGTTTATGCTCCAAAATATAGTGATTTTTAGCATATACTTCACCAGGGTACTCCATAATTACTCATTTTAAATACAAACGATTAAGTAACAATTCTTGCAATAATCATACAAAATGGGTTATTTACATAGGATAAATGATGCTATAAAAGTGACGTTATTTGATGTCATCAACGTGGTATTCAGTAAACTAAATACGCCGTAATACACAAACACAATAAGCAAACAAACATGATTATAAACTATCCTAAACTATACTAATCCTAAGGGTTAGATTAATCTAATGTTAAAAACTAAAATATCAAATAAAAATCAAGATTAAATTTTCACTCCCCGGCAGCAGCGCCAAAAACTTGATGTGTCGTTGTGTGGTTGTAATTTATGTTTCAAGTTTTAAATTTATATTTTGCCTACTTTACCAAAAACAACACTTTAACGGGTAGTGTACCTGGTTGATGGAGTTTCGTTGGTATGTATGGGGTTGCTCGATCACTAAGAAGCGAGAAACAATCTTTCAATTTATTAATATTTTGGTTTATAATTAGTTAATTTTATTCTATGTTAAAACCTATGCTAACTATGATAATCCTAAATCTATCTAACAGATAAAGGGGGTTTCTCTAACCTGAGAGACTGGCAAGGGTTTTGTGGTGACTAAAATCAACTTAAGACACTAAAACACACGCAAGCAAATTAACAGAAGATAAAAGAGCGGTCTAGCCAAATATAAGAATACTTCATTGTTAACCATTATTCAATCCAATTAGATGTTGGTTTGTTATTTAGTGCAATTGTTTATTATGTCGATGTGGCATATCATTCTTTAAGACTTTAGGCAGGTACTTTCTTCCATAAGACCTAGATACAAGAATTCTGTCCAATTATAACGTTATCCGCATAAAGGTCCTTATTTGGCCTGTTATAATCTATCTTAGGGATCAACGCAACGGTGATCTTGTTAACACTATAGATCATGAGACCTTTACCACTTACTGTTTAACGCAATTCAAACTCTAGTTAGTCCACTAAACCATGTCTTTACCAATTAATTGCAGGGAACATTACTCGTTGTTCCCCAATCGTCGCCTGTCGTCCAACTAAGCTCGCAACTCTAAAAGACAAGATAGGTTATTATTTGGATCCTATTGGTCTAGATGTATAAATCACTATATATGGGAGAGCCATCCCTATTTGCATCTTGATTACTTGTTCCATATCAACAAGATCCAGGAATGAAATGATACGGTAGCATACCAAAGCACGTAAACAAGTATAAACTGATAAACATAAACAAGCAATCAACGATAAATTAAGCAATCGAGATAAACAAACCAAACATTCAGATCTTCATAATAATGGCTAATACCCGAAGGTATTAGCCTTCAAACGTCATAATGAATACAAAAGTAATAATTTAGCCAAGGTAAACTAACCGAGTTAACAAATGATACCAAAAACTTAACGATTACAAAAGTATAGGAGATTACAAGTTAGCTTATGATCACAAAAAGGGCTGTTATGCAAATAAGCTAATCCACCCTGTCCAAAAGTGACAGATTTGGACAGTGAACTCAATAAGGCCTTAAACTTGATTTTAACTTACAAAGACTAAAAATTAAACTAATTTTGATCTTAAAATAGCTAAACAAAGTTGGCTTATTAACCTATTTGGTTTTTAAAACACTTTTTACCCATTTTCACCCTTGACCCAAAGCAAATGCCAGATTTACCCATTTTGGGTCTTATGCCAAACACCCCTTTAAGGGCTAAAAATACAAATTTAAGCTAATACATATTATAAAAAGCATTAAACAAGATCAATTAAGTAATTTAAAGACAAATTAAGCATAAGTAATCCAAAAATAAGCACAGAATAACATAATAAGCTATTGAACAGTAACATCTTAAAAGTGAGCTTAAAATAAAATAAAAAAGAAGATCTTACAAAGGTCCTTAGCTTTTGTCAATAGCTTAACACCCAAACCAGCTCATGAAACACCTATAGCTTACCAATAAGCTCTAAACCAATAAGCCATCCTTGATTGCTTATTCATCCAAAAGCTTGAAACTCAAATTACTTCTTATTGAAACAGTAACTTTATAAAATCTTTTTAAGAAAACTTGAATTAGTGAAAGAGCTTTAGTAAGCTTATTAGAGCTTATCAAAACAGTGTATTAAACAGTACTATTTTAATACATAATAAGACAGAGTTTTAGATTACTTTAAAAACTTGAATTGCCTTAATATAAAAAGTACAAAAGCTATTGAAGTGAAGACAATAGACTTACATGAATTAAAACATTTTATGTAAATTTTTTAAAAAAAAACTAAAAAAATTACACTAGAAAACTAATACCCCCTCGTCTTCTATGGTCTTCTTTTCTTTATATACAGCTGTGTGTGCTTCTTTTGAATTCTGTCACTTCGGTGTTTGGTTTTTGTTGAGAGCTTCAAAGCTTCAATCCAGGCCTTCAATCTTTCTTGAGTCCCCAATCAAATAATTATAACCTTGATTTTCATTGACTAGTAGAATACGAGGGTTGCCAAATGGGCAATGTAAAAAAACTTTTTTTGGGGGGGGGGGGAAAATTATTTAGGGTTTTAGTGGAGAGGGGGTGAGGGTATTATCCATTGGAGGATTTAGGGGTTGCAGGGTAAGAGGAAGGAAGGAGGGTCACGGGCTTTGGGTTTTGGTTATGGCAGGAAGTGTTGTTCTGTTTGTTTTTGTGTTATAAGGGTTAGAGTTTGGTAAAGTGGCAAAAAGAACCCCTCAAGTTATATGTAGCCTTTCAATGCAAGTCCTTGTGATGCATAACTTTAAGGGCTTGGCAGATTTAGCCCTTGAAGTTATATATGTTATTGTTTGCACTTTGAGTCCTTGTAATTCAAGTTTGATAACTTGACAACTTTAGTCCTTGAAGTTGTATTTGACTTTTCTTTGACTTTTTGACTTTGACTGTCTTTGGCTTTGATTTTTACTCACGCTCTTTTCATTCCCGTGCTCGGTTTTGTCTTGTCTTTGGCTTTCGATTCTTGTCTTTTAGTGATATATCTCGACCTGCACAGTACAAAAACAAAAACAAGCATAATTTATGCTTTTTATGTGAGTTTTGGTCGTTTTGGGTCAATTTTAAAAGGTAAAAAGGTATGTGTAATTACCACATACCCAGTGGGCATATCATTCTTAAGACTTAGGGCCGGTACTTCTTATAAGATCCTAGTATACAAAGAATTCTGTCACAAATTAAACCCGTAATCCGCATAAAGCGTCCTTACTTTGCTATATTATAATCTATCTTAGGGATTTAATGCAACGATGATCTTGTTAAACCCTAGCTCATAAAGACGTTACCCATTTACTGCTTTAAGGCAAATCATACACTAGTAGTCCACTAACCAAGTCTTTACCAATTAATTAAGAGCGTACTCGTTGATCCCAATGGTAACCTGCCGGTCCAACTAAGCTTGCAATCTAAAGATAAAGATAGGATATTATTTGTGATCCTATTGGTCTAGATGTATAAATCACTATATGGAGTGCATCCTTGCATCATAGATTACTTGTTCCATATCACAGATCCAGATGATAATGATTGGGTTCGGCATACAAAAGAACGTAAAAAGTTATAAACTGATAAAATAAACAAGCAATCAACGATATAAATTAAGCAATCGAGATAAACAAAACCAAACATTCAGATCTTTATAATAATGGCTAATACCCGAAGGTATTAGCCTTCAAACGTCATAATCAATACAAAAAGTAAATAATTTCAGCAAGGTAAACTAAACCGAGTTAACAAATGATACCAAAAACTAAACGATTACAAAAGTAAAGGAGATTACAAGTTGTTTTCTATGGAATTAATTACGTTGCAAGACCTCTTTTGCTCTTCTTCTCTTCTGAAAATCGACTTTTATGGTTTATGTATCGAAAATATGATTTAGCACACTGAAACCCCATTTTTAGGTTTTCTATTTGTACGGTATGGAATTTGGTCGATACGACGTATTGACTGAGGTCAATACGGCGTATTGGGGGTTTCTTGGAGTAGGGACCACGTTCGATATCTTCCAAGAATATTTTATTACCATAACTTGAATACGGCGTTATAGCCGTCTCTGGATACGCGTCGTTTTCGTTCCTTGTCCTTGTGGTCTTTAGTGAAGTGCAGGCACAAATACGCCGTATCTTCCTTGATGGATATGGCGTATTAGATGTCAGAACAATAATCTTCAAATGTCTTTGTTTAAGCTCCAGAATGCGTGCCTTTCTGCTAATCTTTACCAATTACTCCATAATTACTGCAATTCTTAAATACTATCGATTTAAGTAACAATTTTTTGACTATAAATTATTCAAATGGGTTATTTACATGGGATAAATGATGTTATAAAAGTAACGTTATTTGATTTCATCAGTGAGTGGATATCTTTTTATTGATTGTGCATTATAGTCATGTCGCGTTTATGGATTGTTTGAAATCCTAACGGTGTATTATAATTTTCTTGATGATTTGAAGAAAAATGCCGCCAAAGAGAAACCGCCGCAAACAACCACCACCCTATGACTAATGGACTATTAAGCAATTATTAGCCCAAGGAGTTGTGATGCATTGGCAGAAATTGAAGCAAACAGAACCAGTAGAAATGGTGATGACAGCCATGATTCGGGAACTGGTAGTAGAAGGACAGAGCGAGCTGCTCATGAGTGCACCTACAGTGACTTCCTCAAATGTCAACCCTTAAATTTTAAGGGTACTGAAGGAGTTGTTAGTTTAACTCAGTGGTTTGAGAAGATGGAGTCTGTATTCCATATTAGCAACTGCATCGTCGCATGCCAGATCAAATTTGCTACTTGCACTCTTCTTGGCAGTGCTTTGACGTGGTGGATTCCCACGTCAAGACTGTTAGTCATGATGCTGCATACGGAATGCCATGGAAAACATTAAAGAAGATGATGACCGCCAAATATTATCCAAGAGGAAAAATCAAGAAGCTAGAGATTAAAATGTGGAACCTAAAGGTTAAAGGTACTGATGTGTTGAGCTATAACCAACGTTTTCAAGAGTTGGCACTGATGTGTTCGAGAATGTTTCCCGAGGAATCGGATGAGGTCAAGAAGTATGTCGGAGGACTTCCCGACATGATTCAGGGAAGTGTGATGGCTTCTAAGCTAAAGACAATGCAGGATGCCATTGAGTTTGCCACTGAACTTATGGATCAGAAGATTTGTAGTTTAGCTGACCATCAAGCTAAAAACAAAAGGAAACTTGATGACACTTCAAGGAACAACTAGAACCAACAACAGCCTTTCAAATGACATAATATGGTAAGGGCCTATACTGCTAGGCCTGGGGAAAAGAAAGTTTATAGGGTATCTAAACCTCTGTGCCCTAAATGCAATTATTATCACGATGGGCAGTGTGCTCCTAAGTACACCAACTGTAAGAGGACTTGCCATTTGGCCTGGGACTGTAGAAGCTAGCCTGCTGCTGCCAACAACCAGAGAGCTCTATGGGAAAATCAAAGGGTTCTCACTTGCTTTGAGTGTGTAGCTCAAGGCCATTATAATAGGGTTTGCCCAAAGTTAAAGAATAAGAATCAGGGAAATCAAGCTAGGAATGGTAATGCTATGGCAAGGGCTTTATTGATGTTGGCATGCAGGACAAACCTAAACTCATAATGTCGTTTAAGGGTATGTCCTCTTAAAAACAACCATTATGCTTTGATTTTATTTGATACTGGTACTGATAGGAGTTTCATGTCTGCTGCATTTAGTTCTTTGATTGATATCATCTCAACTACACTGGACCATGGTTATGACGTCTAGTTAGATTATGGTAAAATAATTTAGGTTAATACACTTATACGGGGTTGCACTTTGAATTTTCTGAATCAACCATTCAACATCGACTTAATGCCCGTAGAGATGGATAGTTTGACGTTCATATTTGGCATGGTGCTGATTATAAAAATATCATGTTGTATAGTCTGGTGTGAGAAGATAGTTCGTATCCCTTTGGAAAGGAAATCTTAATTGTTCGTTGGTGACAAATGCTTACACGGACACAGTCTCAATTTAAAACATCATTCTCGGTTAACAAAACAAATAAAATATTTACTGAAAGGATGTCAGAGTACTTTTTGGCACATATTTATATGATGAAGGATGAAGAAACTCGGAGGAGAAGCAACTTATAAGTCGTTACAATTGTTTAAGACTTTTCTATAGTATTCACGAGGACTTGCGGGTACTCCACCAATCGACAAGTGGATTTCAAATTGATTTGTGGTCCTGAGTGCATGCTCCTTGTTAGCAAGGGAGCCTTATACGGATTAGCTCGTCCGAGATGAAATAATTGTTGGATCAATGCTAGAACTTTCAACAAAGGATTTATAAGACCCTGTTACCTCACCTGAGGAGCTCCAGTCTTGTTTGTCTAAGAAGAATGATAGATCATTCCGGATGTGCATTGATTATCAGGAATTGAATAAGCTAACGGTAAAGAACCATTATCCACTACCAAGGATTGATGATTTGTTCGATCAACTTTAAGGGTCGAGTGTCTACTCGAAGATCGACTTGAGGTCGGGTTATCATCAGTTGAGAGTTCGTGAAGAAGACATCCCGAAGACCGCATTCAGAACTCGATATGGACATTATGAATTCAGCAAGTTATGCCATTTGGTCTTGATAATATCGCACACTGGCTGTATTATGGACCTTCTTGAATCGGGTATATGTTGCAAACATATTCTGGACTAATTTCATGATATGACCTTTATTGACGATATTCTGATCTATTCAAAGAGCAAGCAAGAGCATGAAGAGCATCTCAAGTTAATCTTAGAGTTGCTTAAGAAGGATGAGTTGTATGCCAATTTTCTAAGTGTGAATTTTGAATTCCCAAAGTACCATTCCTCGGTCACGTGATTGATAGTAAGGGCATTTATGTGGATCCCGCCAAGATCGAGTCTATTAAAGATTGGGCATCTCCTAAGACTGCAATTGAGATTCGTCAATTTTTAGGTCTTGCCGGTTATTATTGAAGATTCATTGAATGATTCTCAAAGATCAGCAAATTAATGACCAAGCTAACCCAAGAAGGTCAAGTTGGATTGGGGTGACATAATCAAGAAGAGCTTTCCAACTATTGAATGGAAGCTGTGTTAGTGCACCATCTTGGATTTACCCGAAGTAGTCAGTTGAGAACTTTATTGCTTATTGTGATGCTTCGCATTAAAGGATTAGGTGATGTCTTTTATGCAAAATGTGAGAAGGTGATTGATTACGCATCACAACAACTAAAAAATTCATGAGAAGAATTAAACAACTCATGACTTGGAGTTAGGAGAAGTAGTGTTCGCTCTAAAGATTTGGAGACACTATTTGTAAGAAACAAAATGTACCGTGTTCACTGATCACAAAAGTTTACAAAATATCCTTGACTAGAAGGAGTTGAACATGAGGCAACGTCGTTGGTTAGAGTTTCTCAGTGATATGATTGTGAGATTCGTTATGCCCGGGGAAAAGTAAATCATAGTGCTGTAACTTTAAGCAGAAAAGAATGATTATGCCATTTACGTGTCGAGCAGCCTTAGTTATGGAATATTGGCTTTGGATCTTCCCAAGGCAAATTTTGGTAGCTCAGATGATGGTAAGAAACCAGAAAAACCCAAGGCTTGAAGATGTGGGAGGTATGCTGGTTGATACTTTAAGGGAATCAGAAAATCATAGAAAAGAAATAAGTTGAATCCGCGTCTGCTAACGGAAACACTTATGTTTGAATATAAGTTGTTGGTTGTCGTGCTATGGTGATCTAAGAACTCTGATTATGCATGATTCCCACAAGTCAAAATATTCTGTTCATCCGGGTTCTGACAAGATGCTGACCAGGGACTGCAAAAACTAAGGACTTCTATTTCCAAACCATCACTCTATCACTCAACTAAATCTCGGGATGAGATTTCTGTAAGGTTCGGAGATTATAACAACCTGTAATTTTCCAGTATTTTCATCAATGTAATATCTACTTACTATATTAAGTACAACCTTTTTCACGGGAATATTTTTCGTTTTTATTCCATTCCATTATGTAACCTAGTTTACATTTCTAAAGTAAACGAGCTCACGCAACTACCTATGCCTATTCCATCTATGTTTACATCATGTAAACATCCTAATATGTCAAGTCTATATCTTAATATCATTTTTACCAAGTACATTATCCATTTAACGTACTTTTCAAAACGTTATTTCAAATCAAGCATTAAACGTTAACGTTTACGTCAAAACCCTAATTATATGTAATGTATACATATAAAATGAATGTGCAAGCCTTTAAAGCATGTGTACAAGTGTACAATGCACCATATTTGAATAACTTTTCCCTCCAAAACAATGTACAACTTTCTAAAGCTCAATGTACAAGTCAATAATGCAAGAAAGTCAAACTAGGTCATTTTACCTCCAAATTCATTCTAGTTTCTTACCACCACTTTAACACAAGGTACAAGCACTTAATGCATGACTCCTAAACCCTAAACTTAAACCCTAAGTCATCTAAAACCCTAATCTAAAACCCTAAACCCTAAACAAAACCCTAAAACCCTAATTTCACTTTAAACCTAAAACTAAAACTATAAAACTAAACAAAACTATACAAAAACCAATTCATATAATAATAAACACTTTTCTTAAACCTAACAGATCTTATACTCCTTTGATTTTAAAGGATATGACTAGTACAAGGACGTCAATGAGTCAGGAAGCTCTTGACGAGCAAATCTCCCAAAGCGTAGTTGATGCGTTAGCAACTTATGATACAAACCGAAGTAATGGTGATGATAGCCATGATTCGGGAAGTGGCGAAAGAAGGATGGTGCACACTACTCGTGAGTGCACGTATAGTGAATTCTTGAAATGCCAACCTCTTAACTTTAAGGGAACTGAAGGGGCTGTAGGATTGGCCCAATGGTTTGAGAATATGGAATCTATGTTCTATATCAACAACTACACCGTGGGATGCCAAGTGAAGTTTGCCACTTGCTCTTTGTTGGGAAGTGCACTAATATGGTGGAATTCCTATGTTAGAATAGTTGGACACGATGCTGCTTATTGGATGCCATGGAAGACATTGATGAAAATGATGACTGAAAACTATTATCCGAGGAATGAGATAAAGAAGCTGGAAATCAAGTTGTGGAACTTGGTTGTGAAAGGTGCTGATGTTGAGAGCTATACTCAACGCTTTCAAGAATTGATTTTGCTATGTTCAAGAATGGTGATGAATCAAACAAAGTGAAGAAGTATACTGGTGGACTTCCTGATAGTATTCAAGGGAGTGTGATGGCATCTAAGCCAAAAATGTTGCAAGAAGCAATTGAGTTGGCAAGGAGTTTAATGGACTAGAATGTTCGTGCCTATGCTGCTAGGCAAGCTAACAATAAAAGAAGAATGGATAACAATGCAAGAGACAACCATGTTCAGCAACCGCCTTACAAGAGGCAAAATGTAGCTAGTGCTTATACTGCTGGGCCTAGTGAAAAGAAGGAATATGCTAGAAGTCTACCTCTGTGCAACAAATGCAAGTTTCATCACAATGGCCCGTG
Organism: Tanacetum coccineum; assembly: GCA_026074375.1. NCBI lineage: Eukaryota > Viridiplantae > Streptophyta > Magnoliopsida > Asterales > Asteraceae > Tanacetum > Tanacetum coccineum. The sequence goes on along the minus strand of BQNB010001602.1, from coordinate 38,589 downwards.
CACTGTAACGTGCCCGAACTGTAAGCGAGTTAGTCATTTTACAAGGGATTGTAGGATTCCTACCGCTGCAAACAATCAAAGAACCCTCACTTGCTTTGAATATGGGAATCAAGGGCACTACCGTAGTGAATGCCCGAGATTGAAGAACCAGAATTCTAGGAATCAAACCAGAAATGGTGAAGCTCATGGAAGAGCATATGCTTTGGGAGGAGGAGAAACCGATCAAGACCCTAACAACATTGCAGATGATATCGATGCTTCAAGAGAGATTTTTCCCGTCTTGACTAGTAAAACCTAAGTCAAAACCTTCGTAGACCCTATTCTCTAGAGAGATCTATTTTGTATTTTCTTTAAGTTCGTTGTACCGTATGGATGTTTTAAATCCTCTAACAATTTTCATGTTATGACAATTCCATTAATTACATTTTGTTTCGCAATATGATTATGCAAACTACTCATTAAAATTATCATCGTCTTATAAACATTTTCACAACCATTCGCTACCATCTTAAAAACTATGTTACTATTGTAATAAACTATTTTACCATCATTTAGTAAACTACCACTTTATAAAGTATTTTTCCTACCATCATATAAACCATTCTACTACTACCTAATAAACTATTTCACTATTATTTCATAAACTAATAACTCGCTACCATTCCACGAACTAATTTGCTACCATATCATAAACTATTTTATGACCAAATAATAAACAATTTCGCTTACATATTTTAAACTAAATTACCAACACTTGTAAATTATTTAACTACTATTTTGTAAACTAATTTACTATATATAAACTATTTAGCCATTATTCTATAAACTAAGTTACCATCCTTTTACAAACTACCTTTCCACCAACTTATAAACTATTTTCTTGACATCTTATATACTACCTTGCAAACATCTCAAAAACCACATTACCAACATTTTATTTTTTCCTTATGGAACTATTTTGTTTCCATCCCATAAATTATTTTACTATCACCCCATGAACCATTTAACTATTGTCTTATAAACTATCGTACGGTCATCTCGCAAACTATTTTGTTGTCATCCTATAAACTGCCTTGTTCCCACCTTGTGAATTATTTTTTCACACTATAAAACTATTTTGATACTACTTATTACATAACACTATTTTGATGAAAATGAGCATTGCATCGTTAGTCCTCAATTATTCATAGCCTGATCACCTATGTCTAATTCAGGAAGAACCATGCCATGCTGAGAGTAGTCATCTTAAAACTTTTGTCAAAAACCAATTTTTGACTTATATCCCCGAAAAGCAAAGCTTTGTGTGCGTATTCATAAAATGTGTCTGTCACGGGAAACTGAATTAGAAATCATAGTAACTAAGTAGACCTTTACACCACCTTATTATATAGAGTCAACATCATCTTATGCCAAATCCTAGGTCGAAATGTCAAGACACATCACTAGTCACCCTAGGACGATCCACTAACGAGTTTGGTCGCCATTAAGGAATTCACTAAATCGCTCATTCAACGTCGACGTAATACCGTAAAATTTAGTAGTTGCGACACCATCATAGGTATAAATTCGTTATCACCCTGAAAAGAAAAATGTCACAGCTAATGCTTTAAGCCGAAAGGAACGGATAAGGCCACTAGGATTTGAATTTTAGTCACAACAAATAAATTTTAAACCTGCCATTACAAATCTCGGATGCTCAAGCTGAAGCAATTAAGGAGGAAAATGTCAAGGATGAAAAATCTTAAGCGGCATAGACATGGAATTGAAACCCGTCCCGATGAGACTCTCTGTAATAAGAAAACGAAGTTGGTTAACACATTTTAGGAGGATTAAGATAAGTATTCGCACCTTTTCGCCGACCCCGCACCTTTGTCAAATACCATGACTTGAGCTTTGGGGACAAAGCTCTTTTAACGGAGGAAGACTGTGACAACCCACAATTTCAAGTCATTTTACGTTAATAAACTCAAACTATTTACTTTGAACTTTTACGCATTTACTTTTAATTTCAACCGTTAAGTTAAATCGCGTAAACCGAAAATCAACAATTAACGGAAACCGACATTAAACAAATAGAAGTTTACATCAAGCAAGTGTTATATAATTATTACGAAGATAATTTATAACTTTTCGCATTTTATTTTTATATGTTACGTAAAACGTTTACGTTTCGCGTTTTGAGCTTTCATGCATGCATGTAAACTATACCACCTTTCTACACTTAATCAAATACCCACAATTATACTCAATACCCAAAACTTATTATTTCCTACCCAAAATCATAGCCAAAACCGGCCACCCTTATGTATCACCAAAACAAATGCCAATTTTGCTAAGATATTATACCATGTGCTAGCATTTAGCCTCTTTTTTAAAGTCTTTTTACAACATCTAGCAACCCTCACTAAAACTCTTACAAGACCACTCTCCTCCCCTAAATTTCATGAATAATTTATACCCTTTGTCCCTAGATATTTATCCTATATAAAGAGGATACTTGTAACTAGCTTTTCTCATACACTTATCACTTACAAAAAATCAAAGTCTCTCTTGTTTCTCTCCCTATAAGCCACGGCTCAAAAATAAGCCCTAAACCATTTCATGCTTTCCATTTTCTTGATATTTCAAGCATACAAGTGTGTTCAAGGTTCATATATAAGGTGTTCCAAGGTGTTTTCAAGTTTGTGTTTCAAAGTTTAAGTTAGGATTTCAAGATTTTCAAGTTGGGTTTTATAAGATTTTTGGGTTAAAAATCAAAGTTTGTGTTTCATTTGTGATCATAAACCTTGTAAGCATACTTTGCATACTCTTTCGATTTTTATTCATCTTGATTATTATCATACATATTTCTTTACTTACATTATTTATTTTCGCACATAAACATCTTGATTATAAAGTTATATCACCAACTAGTAGACTTTTATAATTTTTTGCAAAGAAATCAAGAACAACAATCTATATATATAATAAAACAAGATGTTTTTGAATCTCCCTCCCACCCATTTAATGATGTCACTAATTATGTCATCAAATATGTCATGAATGATATCACCAATTCTAGCTTCGATTCCTTATTTCAAATTGCAGTTATAGTCCTTTAAATTTATTAATCTTTTACTACTATTTTCACTCACAAAATTAATTCATTTTATTGTAGCATTTGGTGATATCGAGCTGGTGATATCAAACACATATGATTAACAAAAATTATCACCCTTTAAGATCATGTAAGCAGTGTTTTTCTTTTTTTTTTATTCCAACTTACATGTTTCATTTGTGATTCTAATTTGTACAACGATATGCATGCTTCAAATAAACTAAAATGGCAATCTTAAAACTTTATTATGATATTCTTTTGTTTTTATGTCACTTACTTTTTTTAAATCATTATTGTAAAATTTGAGGTGTATACATGATATTCGATAGTCTTATTTCTTTCTGAATTTTATTATATTATGTTATCTCTAAACTTTTAACGGGTGTTCGAGATTCATAATGATCTTTTGTTTCATTTAATATCTTTATAGTGTTTTGTTTGACTTTTAGTTAATGACAGATTAACAAAAGAGTAAACTACACCGTTCGTCCTTGTGGTTTGCGTTGACCCGCGTCCTTAGTCCCTTGACCAAAAAAGTTGCACCATCCGACCTTAAGTGGGAAACGTTTTCCGCCGTTGGTCCCTCACTTTACCCGGGCCCACAAACGATTGTTATGTGTACACATGTGATAATTAGGTGAGGCTAGTTTGGTCTTTTCCCTTTTATTTCTAACTTCATCTTCTTCCCCATCTAAACCACTCATCATCTTTAAAACCCACTACCACCACCACCACCTTGTCGCCACCGCTACTACCATTAACGCCATCATTCTCATCTTGTCACCGCCACCATCTTATTCTCCTCATCACCAAACACTTTCAAACCTCAATTCACACAACCTGATTCGCACAAAACCCAAAACCTCAACTCACACATCTTCTTTCATTTAACACATCTTCTTTCATATCTTCATCTTAAAAACACTTAACAAAGAAAGATACTCCATCTCATTCTAATCTTTCGTAAACAACAACAATTCATTTCATCAATCAAAACCCACAAAATTATATATTAATTAGTAAAGTGTAACAAACAAAAAAACCAAACCCATTCATTCGTAAGTGGTAAGAAAAACCCAAACCACATTCATTATCTTGTTTAATAAATCCAAAACCAGAATTTTTTTTCCTAAACCAATAATTTCGTCCATTGTACATCATTGGAGAAACCAACCAATCACTTTTTACAAATTCTATTAGAAACCAATACCATCAATCCATCTACAAGATTTACAAAAAAAAACCCAAATCATATTTATATATAATTTATAAACTACATCGATAATTCAAGATAATTTTCACAGGATCTCAAACATCTCCATCATTGACTAACCCGTACCACTTTGTGAAGATGGTGGTTGCCGGTGGGTTTCGAACCGACCTATATGAGCTTGACCTTTTATCTAACCCGAACCCACTTTCATACAAATATTTGTTTGAATGTATTGTTTTGGGTTTAATTTAAGATAGTTGGTTTTTTTGTGGTTTAAACTCATTATCAGATCTGAAACAAACATGTATATGTGCTTTTGGATGGTGGCCAAAGATGGTCGGAAGATGTGACGGTGGCAACTTGGCCGCGGTGGGTGGCTATGTGGGTCTGTAGGCAAACCACCAACACCCACACGTATGTTTTCAAAAAAAATTGTGAGGGTGTTGTTTTATGCATCAATGATTTTGAGAGTGGAAGGTTTTGAGTTAGTGATGATGTAAGTGGGTGAGGAAGAAAGAGTTGGTGCATATGAAAAGAAAATATACTCTTTGTGGTTGGGTAAGGACAAGACAAAAACATGACCAAAATTATCATTTTACCCTTAAGTGAGTATCATGAAGGGCAATGTTGTAAAAAGCGGTCTAGGCAGCCGCTTATGTGAGAACTCGTATTTTCTGAAGGTAATATTTTATTCAAGATTTATTGCTCGTTTCACAAAATAATAGTTTTATATTATTTTTATTTGCCATGACAGTAAATATTGTTATTTTTCACCGTCTCGATTTCATTTATTCATTTCTATCGATCAAGGAAGCCACGTGTCCACAAAATTATCCCGAATGAGATTTTATATCATTTTTCATGATTTTCCATGTTTCCGTGAGTTTCGTCATTTTTGACTTAATTTACGTTTTTACCAAAATATAAACAACACTTTATTAAAAAAACTAGCAAGAACTACAAAACATAACAAAGTTACAAGAAGCGAATTTTTTTAGACCAATCAACCCAACTAAAACGACACATTACATCTAAACCGCTCCAAAAAAAAAAGAATACGACACAACAACACAAAAATATCCGCCTTATAAGGAGAGAAACCACACAAGACACCTATTTACGATAAGCCCAAATAGCCACCAACAACCCAAAACTCACCCTCTAACAACCTTTAATGCTTGATAGGAATCCGAAGATTTACGATCCAAGAAACCCATACATCGAACGTATGCACTTCCATGAAATCCACCTCCCACCAGCGGCAAATCTTGCGAAAATTATCTTTCGCAACAAGGCAATCAAAAATAAATGACTTGACCGATTCCGATACTCTGCCACAAACGGGACAAAGAAATAGACGGAAATATCTTACCTCCCGGATATATTAAGACGGTAGGCAACCAACCATTCTCACTTCCACGCATGAATGTTAACATTGATGGCACCGCATTTATCCAACTAGTTTGAGTTAACACTTCCCGGAAACCTGTTTTATCATCAATAACCATGTCTAGCCAAGCTACCAGAACTCACCCGAACCACTAAGCGACCAATACAACCTTTCAGCGTGACACCAAGAACAACAACTTCCCACGTAATTCGTACAATACGTCACTGATCTTGTACAACTCCGCTTCTGAGGAACTACGACGAAAAACCAGGTCAGTTCTCCTGTGACAGTTAATGAAGCCACATCGCAGTCTTCTCACTTCCAAGCGCATAAAGCCTAGGAATCTTGATTCAAAACCATGTTCTCCATGCCACAAATCCACCAAAAATAAGTTATCCGCACCATTGCAAAGCTTTTCCTAGCATAAAATTATTCAAAGTGTATACCTTTTATCTTCATGTATCCACCTCCTGAGAATGCTACGCCAAATGGACTGGTAACCCAACCTTGTATCCGCTACCATTTTTCTCAAATTCGCCATGAATACGTTTAATAACCCCAGTCCATAATACAAAGTTCTTTTGAGTTGTAAACCGTCAAACCCATTTACACATAAGAGCTCTATTAAGCGCATAAAAACTAGAAACACAAAGGTCACCTTTCTTTTTAGAACACAGAACCTTACTCCATTTCACCCATATCGATTTTTTACTATTTAAATCGAACACCAAAAAAAACCGACTTCGAATTGATTTTAAGCCGATGAGGGACTTTCATTGGTACCTAAGTTCCTTCCCAGGATTGTTTGTTATCAGTACAATAACATTGTAACGTGTTCACAAATGGTAAATTAAATTGAATGATGTAAAAACCGTAGTAAACGTGAATTTAACGAGTGTTACTTAAATAAATTATAAATATTTTAAAATTAAATACACCTATGAAGAGAGGTTTCGAAAACGCTTAGTACCTACTCATATACTAAGATATTAGAATTTAAATTTATGTGGTTTGAACATGCAACATTCTTTAAAGTAGATATGTAAAGAAATATTTTTTTGTTTTAATTTATCTAGTGAAGAATATTTTATATCAGAGACCTATGTTGCTACGTATGGACGAAATCAGGCGGTTCACCGCTGGGTTCACTGAAACCTGCATAGATTCTTTAAAATAGTGTTAATTATTTGAAAAAAAATTGATTTTTCCTACCTGCATCCGTACAACAAAATGTGTCTAATTTTAATTTAGATGTAAGCAAAAAAAATTAAAATTGTGCACCCGGCCATATTTGATCATGGTTTCGTCCCTATGCTACAATGTGGTTAAGGCTACATTTGTAATATAAGAATCAAACAGTTCTTCCAAAAACAAAACGCTTTCTAAATGAACGTTTCAAATTTGGAGCTTTTTTGAAAAGAAAAGCTAAAATCTTAATGTCTCCAAACAGGACTTCGTTCACACTCTGTTCTCGAGTTTTAAATGAAAAGAAAAGGAAAAGAATAGGAAGTAGTCATAAATGAGGAATGCTACAACCACACCTTTTAAAACACAAATTCTCACACCATGATGTGGCAAATGTGATAGACCAATTATTTTTTACTAGATTTTATCTTTTTTTGTTTTCAATATTGTCATATCATGGTGTGAGAATTTATTTGTAAATATGGTGTTGTATCATTCCTCGTCATAAATCATGTTTATAAGTTGGATGAAAAGGAAAAAAACTTGTTCAAATTACATGCATGCAATTTAGTTATTAGCATTAATTCTTTTAAAAGATACATATTTAAGGCTATGTTTGTTTTTAAAAAAAAATTCCTCATCTACCACTTCGAAAACTTCCTACCGGTCTGTCAGGCGTGGCAGATGTTTTGTTGTTTGTTTTTATATTTGCAGAGAAAGTTGTAAAAAGGTCTTTACTAAAACTCTTCAAAAATTCCAGACATAATTATATCACTTCTTACCTCCTTCTTACCTCATCTTCCCCTCTTACTTCTCACAATCATTCTACAATAATTAAATAATTTCATATTTTTTCTCTTTGAGGGTTTATACGCTTTTTAACTGGCCTTTATTCTTTTTTGATTACTTTTTCTTCTTTTTTTAACGTTTCTTATCCATGATTAATCCGTTTTCCAGCTAAAAACGACATTCACCATTTTCGCCGTTTACTTCTTAACGATATAAAACACAAAATTTTTACGTTTTCATCAGTTATTACGTTTTATGCGTCAGTTCTTTTTTACGTTTTCGACATATTTTAAACTTTTTGGAGTCATATTTTTTAAGTTTTCGTCAGTATATTTACGTTTTTGGTCAGTTTTTTTACTTATTCAACATTTTTTTTATGTTTTCGAATCATTTATTTATACGTTTTCGTCATTTATTTTAGACGTTTTCGTCAGTTTTTCATTTTTAATTTTACTTGTCGTCAGTTTTTTTTAAATTCTTCAGTTTTTTACGTTTCGAGTTTTCTTTTTTTACACTTTTTCTAACGTTTTTCACGTATCACATTAATTTTACGTATTTCGTCAGCTTTTTTATTGTTTTCGTCAGATTTATTCATACGTTTTCGTCCGTTTTTCTTACGTTTATACGTCTTCATTTTCTTTTACGTTACATCGTCAGTTTTTTTAAACTTATTCCGTCTAGGTTTTTAACATTTCGTATTCTTTTCTATACAGCTATTCGTCACTGTTTTTTTTTACGTTCTCATGTCCTGTTCTTTTTTACGTTTTTGCGTACTCTAGTATTTTTTACCTCTTTGTCCGTTATTTCTTACGTTTTTCGTCTCCGCGGTCTCTTTTTTATAACGTCACTATTTCTTTCTCCGTTTTTCAAGTTTTCACGTCCGGAATATAAGTACAGACAACAGAACGTATATAACTAAACTAGAAACGTAAAATAAAGATTGAAAAAACGTACAATAACTTTCGAAAACGTAAAAAAACACTGACAAAACATATCAACTTAACAAAACGTAAAAAAACCCGACAAAACGTAAAACAAAAAACTGACGAAAACGTAAAAAAACTGACCGAAACGAAAAAAAAACAACGACAACATAAAAAAACTACCAAAAACGTAAAAAACGACGCAAACTAATAAAAAACAGACAAAAACGTAAAACAACAACACATGACAACGAAAACGTTCAAAACACAAATTCAAACGACTCAAACGCGTAAAAAACCGACAGCAAAAGGTAAAAGAAAGAAACATAAATCGCAAAACATCAAAAAAAAACTGACGTAAACATTTTACACATCTCAAATCAACGAAAACATCTAGAGACAAAAAGATAAAGTAAAAGAAACAGAATAAATGACAAGTACTTCAAGAGAACTAAAAAAAACACAAATGGGCTACCTTCTTTGCAGATGAAAGCTTAGATTGCACCTCTTCTCTGCAGACATGAAAGAGTTGCAGATGAAGAGTAGTAACAAACACCTGAAAAAACACACAACTGAAAACCTCATAAGTCTTTACACAACATAAATCTAAAGTTATAATTTCCTTTCCTCTGATTTTCTTCGAGGAGAGATAAGATTTTATTAAGAAAAAATTAACACTCACACTTTCTTTTCTCACTGACGATTAATACCTTATTTTTTAATAAAATAAGCTCACAAATCAAAACAACACAAACGTTACATATTATTTCCTTCTACTTGATTAATCAATAACATCAAAGAACACCACAGTACTTATGATTGAAACAGTATTTTTTTCAAATTAAAAACAACAAAAAACTTGTAAATAAGAAAGCAAATAAAGCTACAAAAAGAAAGATATAAGTTTGGAATAAAATGACGTAGGCCACAAATGTAAGACCACGACACAAATCAGTTCCAAAAATAGTTGTTTAAGTTTTAAATTTGATGACTTTTCTACATGAATAAGCCCATGAAATTTTAATTCCCCAATCACTGTTAGCCCAAGAGATTTATGATATAGAGTAACTTAAAATTTTATCCAAGACAAATGGAACTTTTTCTAAAAGCACAAAAGAAAAGAAAAAAAATACGCTGAATCTCAATAAGCTAAAATAACCACAACTAAATACACTAAACCCACCCGTGGAGAGTGATACCAAATGTTATCCCATAAACTTAACCCATATCACAATAATAATCCATACCAATAAGCAATAAGCTAGAAAATAAATCCCTAATTCAAAACTCAATGGCGGCGATCAAAAATCCCTAATTCAAAAATCCCCTTTTCAATGGCGGCGATCAAACCCTTTTCCCAATCTTCCGATCTAATCCCCTTAATCCTTGGTGTTTGAAATCGTTATAACCCCTGAAATTGGGATCAGTCATTTAATTGATGAATCTCATATCGAGCGTGTTAGGCGTCTTTCTCATCCTGGGACCTTAGGGTTTAGATTCGATTGTCCTTTCTTATTTATTTTATATTTCCGTTTTCCTTATTTTATATATCGCTTTTAGACATGGGGTTTCGTTTCCAGAACTCCCTTCAATCCAAAATCGACCAAACCTCCAAGATCTCGAAGTCGGTGTTCATCTCTAATTTCCCTGATGATTGTTCAAGTAGGGACCTTTGGAAGGTATGTAACGGTTACGGCACCGTGGTCGATGTGTTCATTCCTAATAAGAGATCTAAGGCAGGGAAGCGTTTCGCTTTTGTTCGGTTCATTAATGTTCTCAATCTTGATCGTCTAATTGAGAATCTCAAAACTATTTGGATTGGTCGTTTTCACTTATCTGCTAATCCTGCTCGGTTTGAAAGGCCTAAAGCTTCTACCTTTCAGAAAGAGAAACCGGTGCCCTCTGGTAATGTAACGGGTTTTAAGCAGTCTATTGTCCAGAATCAAGGTGGACCAAAAGAGTCTTATTCGTCTATTTTGAAACCGTCTTTGGTTTTAGACGACTCTTGCCTGGTGAACAGGGATCTCACGAATTGTGTTATGGGCGAAGTTCTCCAATTTTCTTCCATTAATAACTTACAGGTACTTTTGTCTAACGAGGGTTTTCATAACACTCGCGTTGTTTACCTAGGAGGATTGTGGGTAATGATTGAATTGAAATCATCTAAGTCTAAATCGAAATTCATGGAACATGTTGGGGTTGCTTCGTGGTTTCGCCGTCTTTGTAATGCGCAATCAGATTTCGCAGCTAAAGAACGGATAGTTTGGGTCGACATTGAAGGAGTTCCTTTAAATGCTTGGACTCGTTCAACTTTTCAAAAGATCAGTTCTAAATGGGGAGAATTGGTTGAATTAGAAGATGGGTATGATGACCTCTTTGCAAGGAAACGTATTTGTATTAAGACCAGCCAAACGGAGAACATCTTGGAAAGTTTTAAGCTTATTGTAAAAGGGAAGGTTTTTTGGGCTCGTGCCAAGGAACTTTTTGTTTGGTCCCCATCCTTCAAAGATGTTCCTGAGAAAGAATTGTTCTCGGACGACGAGTCCGCTAAGATCAATGAACAGGCAAATAACCTGAACAACGACGAGGTGGAGAATGCTAGTGAAGTGGTTTCGGACACATACTTTGGCGATAACGGTGAAGTTCAGGGTTTCGAGCATCAACATGGTGAGTCTAATGATAAGGAGGTATCGTCTGATCCTTTCAATATATACGACTTACTTGACAAACGCACTAAAGAAGTAAGAACCACGGATACGTCAACCAGCATCCCTTATCCTCCGGGTTTCACACCTGCCAATGATATCCCAGCATGTAATAATCAAGATATTCCTGAAGCAGAATCTGTTCGACCTCCTAGTAGGTCGGCAAGGAGTAATTCGAGAGTATTGGAAGAGGCGGAAAACTCCGTGGACAGAGTCTCTTCTGAAAGTTTTAGTAATGGGGTTAAGATCAAGGAAGGCGGTTCCATATTGGAGATTTTAGAAGAAATGATTACGGTGGGTCAAACAATGGGCTTTTCTATGGAAGGTTGTACTAAAGACATGGAGAAGATTATTGGAACTCAAGGAGAACAATTAGTTTTCCGATGAATTGTCTTTCTTTAAATATCCAAGGCCTAGGATCCAAGGCTAAGAAAGATTGGATCAAGGAGTTGATTTCTAAACATAAAGTAAGTTTTTTGTCTATTCAAGAAACTAAGATGGAGAGTGTTTCGGCTATGGAGGTTAAATTTCTATGGGGAAACTATTTTTTCGACCACATTATTAGTGAGGCTAGTGGCAATTCAGGTGGTATTCTTTGCGCTTGGGATACTAATTTCTTCAAGAAGGATCATCATACTATATCTGATAATTTTATAGCTTTGTATGGGACGTGGATACCGAACAATCAGAAGTTATTAATTATTTCGGTCTATGCCCCCCAATCTGTTTCATCTAAACGTATGTTGTGGAGTTATCTCGAATCTCTTATCACTAGTTGGAATGGAGAAAGTTTAATTATGGGGGACTTCAACGAAGTTAGATGTATTGAGGAACGGTGGGGATCGGTTTTTAACAGTCATGGAGCTAACGCGTTTAATTCCTTTATTTCTAATTCGGGTTTAAACGATATCCAGCTGGAAGGATTCTCTTTCACATGGGCTCATCCTTCGGCTACCAAGATGAGTAAATTAGATAGGTTTCTTATGTCTAATGGTTTACTTTCAGCTTTTCCTCTCATTTCGGCTATCTGTCTGGATCATCACCTCTCAGACCACAAGCCTATTTTACTCAAGGAAGTCTTTTTTGATTTTGGCCCTACTCCATTTTGCTTTTATCACTCTTGGCTTGAGCTTCCTGGATTCGATGACTTGGTCTCAAAATCTTGGAATTCTTTTACTCTTGATGATTCCAATGGTATGATTCGGTTTTAAAAAAAGCTTCAAATGTTAAAGAAGGAGATTCGAGCATGGACTTTGGATTTCAAAAGGCATCAGGTAGGTCTTTCTAAAGATCTTAAATCTAAATTGTGTGACATTGATAAAGTGTTGGATCAAGGAGGAGTCACCGACGACATTCTTTTGTCTCGTTTGGAAGTCTTGAAACAATTACACGATGTTCAATCTTCTAACAACCGTGATATCATGCAAAAGGCGGTGCTCCATTGTGTGTAGTGGACACATATGTAACCATAGACCGTATCAAAATGTACGCTCATCCCCGTGTCGTATAACCCAATAGTGTCGATAGACAATCGCTAGCTCAAGCAGCATAAATGACGAGGTCGCGGACACGAGAAATACTCTCACACAACTCGCTAACGTCCTGTGTGTCTATCATTATATCTCATCAAATAACAGCGCACACCTGACATCTAGTAGATAGAGGAGAGATCATAGCCGTATTCTGGTTACGAAGAGATTGAGATAGAGCAGCATTCATCGTAAACCCTAGACTCTTGTTAACAACATGAGTATGTATAAGAGTGAGGCTCTTTGAGTTTATATGGAACAACCTTAATGGTTTTTCATTTATGGTAAAGAAAAGATGGTGTGTAAATTAAAGAAATCAATATATGAACTTAAAAAAGCTTCTAGACAATGGTATATTAAGTTTAATGATACCATTACATCTTTTGGTTTTGAAGAAATCATCATTGATCGATGTATATATCGCAAGATCAGTGGGAGCAAGTTTATATTTTTGGTTCAATATGTTGATGATATCTTGCTTGCGACTAATGACTTTGGTTTATTGCACAAGACCAAATGATATCTCTCTAAGAATTTTGAAATGAAATATATGGATGAGGCATCTTATGTGATTGGAATTTTAATTTTCCGTGACGTATCTAAAGGTTTATTAGGACTGTCTCAAAAGGCCTATATCGATAAAATTCTTGAGAGATTCATCTATCATGGAAGCAGAATTTGTAGCTTGTTATGAGGCTACTATTCATACATTATGGTTGCAGAACTTTATTTCATGGCTTGGGGTTGTATACACTATAAGCAAGCCGCTGAAAATGTAATACCGAAACAAAGAGTGTATCTCGAACATATTAGTACAGATCTATTGATTGTGGATACTCTTACCAAGGGTTTACCACCAAAGGCATTTACGCAACATGTTCTTAGGTTGGGTCTTAGTTGTATTATCAATGAAATCTTAGCTCGGTGCAAACTTAAAAAGCAACAAGCCATGATTTTTAAAGTCGATTTCGCCAAGGCTTATGATTCTGTTAGATGGGATTATCTTGATGATGTTCTCATCTCTTTTGGATTCGGTCCTAAATGGCGTTCATGGATTCGTGGAAGTCTGTCTTCAGGGAAGGCCTCTATTTTAGTTAACGGGAGTCCGACTACTGAATTTCATTTATACCGAGGCTTGAAACAAGGGGACCCCTTAGCTCCCTTTTTGTTTTTACTCATTATGGAGTCTCTTTGCCTATTTAATTAATGCTTTGGTCATGAAATCATTATTCCTAAATTATGAAGGCTAATTGATTTGATTTTGTCTCATTTATTCTATGCCGACGACGCGGTATTTATTGGTGAGTGGTCTCATTCTAACTTAAAAGGTATCATGAATATTCTTCGATGCTTCTCCTTACTTTCTGGTATGTCAATAAATATTCAGAAGAGTCATCTTCTTGGTGTCGGTATCCCAGATAATTGTGTGGCTGAAGCTGCTAAGTCTATTGGTTGTTTGATAATGAAAGCTCCTTTTAAATACTTGGGTATTTTAGTAGGAGATAATATGTCTTCTAAAAAGGCTTGGGACGAGACGATTAATAAGATGAAGAAGAGGTTGTCTAGGTGGAAACTTATTAATAAGATGAAGAAGAGGTTGTCTATGTGGAAACTTAATACCTTATCTATCGGGGGTCGTCTTACCCTTCTTAAATCGGTTCTTGGCTCCACTCCTATCTATAACATGTCAATTTTCAAGGTTCCCAAATCTGTTCTTAATTATATGGAGAGTCTGCGTAGGAATTTTTTTAATGGCTTTCAAGAGGGTGATAGAAAGATTGCTTGGGTCAAATGGTCTAAGGTGCTTGCTTCTAAGAAATTCGGAGGGTTGGGAGTTTCTAGTTTCTTCGCTCTCAATCGGGCTCTTCTTTTCAAGTGGGTATGGCGCTACCTTTCTCATGATAACTCCTTATGGTCCCGAATTATATCAGCTTTACATGGCTTGAATGGTCATGTTCTTTCTGCTGCTTTCAATTCGACATGGAGCTCCATCATAACAGAAGTTAACTCCCTTAAAGTCAAAGGTGTTCCGATCTCATTTTCTCATTGTAAGATCGTGTGGTGAAAAGGTACAAGTACACAGCTTTTGGAAAGATCTTTGGATTGGCGATAATCTTCTCAAGCTTTCTTTTCCTCGTTTGTTTGCTCTTGAAGAGAATAAAGACATATCGGTTGCTGATAAGATGAATACGTCTATCTCCTCTTCTTTTCGTCGTCATGTCCGAGGAGGTGTAGAGTCACAACAACTTGATCAGCTTTCGTTATTACTTGATACGGTTATTTTATATAATATGGATGACATATGGTTTTTGGGGGAACCTTAATGGCGATGGTGTTTTTCATGTCAAGGATGTTTCGATCTAATGTTAGATGAGGCTTTTCTCCCTAGAAATGGAAGTTCCACTCAAAAAAAATGGATTAAAAGTATACCGATTAAGGTAAACGTTTTTCTGCTTTTGGAAACTTTATCTCGATCGTTTTATACCTACTAATCGAATTTGTCCTCGTTAGAAATGTCTCGCTTCGTTTTTGCTTGTCCTCTTTGATGATCACAGTGCTCGAGGGATTCGGTCCCAATTATTCTTCGGATTTCTCATTGGCGAAAGATATTCAAGAAGTTAAATTGTAGATGGTAGGGAGAATTTGAAGTTCAAACCTTATGAGTCGTACGAAGATTGCTCTCTTTGGTTCAATTCATCCGTTTAGGTTCTAAGAACAAAAGAGGTGTTTGGAAGGCTGGTTTTACGTTTCTTTTGGTGGAGCCTTTGGAACTTCAGAAACCAATTCCTTTTTGCGTCTCCTATTCCCCGAAAGGATGCTATTTTCGACAACATTGTTTTACGCTCTTTTTATTGGTGTGTAGCTAGATGTAATAGAACTTTGAATTGGGTTAGTTGGCTTCAACACCTTTTTTTGATTCCTTTGTAATTTTCTAGCTCCTTGCTAGTGTTTCTAATAAAGTCGCCGTTCAAAAAAAAAATAAGTTGACGGAGCAAAGCTGTGCCAAGTTAACTGCTAAAATGTTTAGATCTTATCGGTCAAATTTAACATAACCCAACTTTTAACAGAAAACAAGGTTGAAATTTGCACTCTAACTTAAATATTTTTTCGATGTCAACTTAAGTTAAAATTGGACTCTTCATGTGTTAGGCTGCCCACTATCCGTTATAGAGCGGGGGGGGTGGGGCGGGGCGCGGTCCCTGGGGGGGGAGGGGAGACTTTCCGGCGCACATCGGTTTTCTCTTCCGGCGACCTACAAGCGACATTTTGTCACTATGAGGCGACCTTCATTTTTTTTTTAACTTCAAATTTAAATTTCATTAATAATAAAAACATTACATAAATAATAAAAAACATTACATTATAATAAAAAAAACATTACATAAATGTTAAGGTTAACCACTGTCACTTCCAAGAATTGTGTATAAAATGGTAAAATAAGTGGGTATTTATATTGTTAAAAGGTTTAAAATTTAAAATATAAAAAGGTTTTTTTTATTAAAACTTGGAAAACACTTGTTTATTTAATTGTTTATCGGTCGAGAATTGTCGTGAGAACGACAAATTTGAATTTCGGTTTCTGGCGACCGACTAACCACTACGATGGTGACCGACGGCGACCGAGGTCGGTCGACCGAACAGTAGTGGGAAGCCTTATGCATGGTTATTCCCTAGTAAAAAGTTAAAAACAAAAAGAAACACCTTAAATACTTTTCGCTGTGTACTATTTTAAGAGTTTTACTTTCTAGAAGATGACGACATATTATATCTTCAACCAGAAAGAGTTATATAATAAGATTTTTCGAATTAGATTGGTTAAAAAGAAAATTGACCATTTACTCTTTAAGTATGTTAATACAAATATTTATTATATAAGTGGTACGGGTTTGGTGATGTCAATTAGTTTTTGTTAGGGAGGATTATTACATGGTCGAATTATATATATTATGATTGACATGTCACGAGTCAACCATTTTAGATGCCTCAAATCAACTGTTCATTGATGAACATGCTCGGCCCGGCCCGGTGGAGTTACTGTTCATCGGCAAAAAAAAAAACTTATAAAACCAAAAACTAAAACCCCCCCCCCCCTATCTCCTTTATAAAAAAAATTTGCTCGACACGAAATAGGAATTTTTTTTTTTTACAAAAGCTCTATTTATTCAGATCAAAAAAATCCGTGACATGAGGCCAACACATACCACTCCTATAAAAAAAACTACTAAACATGAGACCGAAAAAATAAACCCGCACAAAATAAATAAATAAAAATAACACCCCACAAAAAAAATTACAAAAGTACTGATTTATTCAGATAAAAAAATACCCGCGACATGAAGCCAAACACATACGCCCATATAAAAAATTACTCGACACAAAATAGGAAAGAAAAAAAAAGTATGCAACATAAAAAAACACCTACTCGGCACAAATAAGAAAAAAAAATTACAAAATACTTAAAATACGCGATCCAATTTAATAGGAAAAAAAACAAACTATTAAACATGAGCCCGAAAAAATAAACCCGAAAAAATAAACCAGGAAAAAAAAAGAATAATGTCCCGCAACAACGAGCGAAAAATTAACGCCCGCAGCAACGCGCGGATAATCTTGCTTGTTTGAATAATATGATAACCAAATCTAATAATTATACTATTACACATTTGTGAAGTTAAACGACATAGTTTTGGACCCCTTTTCACTATTCATTTTAAGCACTGTAACTACAGTGATGGGCAAAAAAAACCCAAAAAATTTAGCTCAAAAATTTGGCCTGGCCCAATTAGTTTTTTTTTTTTTTTAAATTTGTTGGCACAAAATAGAGAGGAAAAAAATGTTACAAAAGTACCGACGCATTCCAATAAAAAAATATCCGGCGGTAACAATTCCGAATTGACTTAAAACATACCCATAAAATTTTCTTTTTTGGCCAGACCCAATTAGTTTTTTTTTTTTAATAAATTTAGTCCCGCACAAAATAGGGAGGAAAACAATGGACAAAAGTAACCGACTGCATTCAGATAAAAAAATAACCCGCGGTAACATTTCCGAATTGACTTAAACAGGCCCAAAAATTTGGTATTAGTTTTTTTTTTTTTTAAATTTGTTGGCACAAAATAGGGATGGAAAAAAATGTTACAAAGGTACCGACGCATTCAGATAAAAAAATATCCGCGGTAACCATTTCCGAATTGGACTAAACAGCCCAAAATTTTGGGCCGCCCAATTATAAAAATACCCGCGGTAAACATTTCCGAATTTACTATAACTAAAAAAGTAAACCACCGCACTCGTAAATATGAGACCGGACAAAATAAAACTCGCGATTGGCCAACGACACCAGAAAATGTGGTGCCGACGGATGCCCCAGCAAATGTGGTGGCGTTCAGTTTCTGTTTCTGGTGTCGTTCTCCATTTTACTGACGTGACACCACTTTTTGAGAATTTTTAAGAAGGGCACGAGCCCAACGGCACGACCGTTCCCAGCACTCTAAACGAAGACATTACTTGTAATTTCTTTCATCATTTTATCTTTTATTTTTTTAATTAATAAAATAATAACTAGTGTGATTTTTATTAAAACAAGACTCTACATGTAATTTTTTTCATCCATTATACTCTTACACATTTGACAATTAAAACGACACAGTTTTGACACCATTTCACTGTTCATTTTAAGCACTGTAGCACTGCTACAGTGCTGGGCAAAAAAGCCCAAAAATTTGGGCCGGCCCAATTAGTTTTTTTTTTTTTAAGTTTGTTGGCACAAAATAGGGAGGAAAAAAATGTTACAAAAGTACCGACACATTCAGATAAAAAAATATCCGCGGTAACATTTTCGAATTGACTTCAACAGACACAAAAATTTGGGTCAGCCCAATTAGTTTTTTTTTTTTTAAATTTGTCGGCACAAAATAGAGAGGAAAAAAATGTTACAAAAGTACTGACGCATTCAGATAAAAAAATACTCGCGGTAACATTTCCGAATTGACTTAAACAGTGCCATTTTACACCATGAGACCAAAAAAAAATTTCGCAAAAAAAATAAAAAAACTAAAATTTTAACGCAACGCAACAACGCGTAAGACCATAAAAAAACTACTAAACACGATACTGAAAAAGTAAACCCGCACTATTAAATATGAGACCGACAAAATAAACTCGCACAAAATTAAAGGAAAAAAAAA